>JAJMCJ010000009.1:0-94555 GCA_030572875.1 Wickerhamomyces kurtzmanii | reverse complement strand
CTGGCAAGACATTTGACTAACATGTATCTAGAGGATGTTCCAGAAAATGTTTCAAAAACTGAAATTCTACCAGTCGAGTTTTTAACTTTGTATATTGGTTATGCCAAGCAACATTATCAACCTGTTTTAACAGTAGAGGCAAAAGATGAATTGGTTAAGTCATACGTTGATATGAGAAAACTAGGTGATGATGTTAGAGCATCAGAACGTCGTATTACTGCTACCACTAGGCAATTGGAGAGTATGATTAGATTATCAGAAGCACACGCAAAGATGAGATTATCGAATAAAGTCGAATTAAAAGATGTTCAAGAGTCTGTCAGACTGATTAAATCTGCTATTAAAGATTACGCTACTGATCCTATAACTGGTAGAATTGATATGGATCTAGTTCAAACAGGACAGTCAACTGCACAAAGAAAAATGAAAGAAGACTTGGGAAAAACAATCATGGAATTAATTGAAGCTAATGCCACAGACACTATAATGTATCTTGAATTATTAAAGAAGCTCAATGAACAATCCCAAAATAGAATTGAGAATATTGAATTAAGTGAAGCCTTAACTAGGTTGGCTCAAGAAGATAAGATTGTCATTGTTGGAGAGGGTCAGAGAAGAAGCATTCGCCGTAATATGGGTGCATAATTTGTATTCGTAATGCCTCTATTTTTTATTTTTAGTTGATTCGGTGTCATTTATATTCTGGTAATATAATTTAATTAATAAATTAGTGTAACTCATTGTAAAACAGGACATTTTTGCCGGTCATAAAGTTTATTCAAAATAAATTACTTCTATCAACTTACAAAAGGCAATACGAGTTAAGCTAAAAGAAATTAAAATCTTATTTTCAGCACATCATAGAATTGATTAGAGGGATGAAAAGTATATATCACGTAATAGAATTGCAGAAATAAAATAATAGGTCACTCTCAAATTCAAATAAAAAGATTCCCTAGCCAGATTTCTGAAAAATCGCATCCTACTAATAGTAGCATTATCAATAATGGATGCAAATAATGAAACGGAACACTAAAGGTTGTTTTTATTATTTGTTGATTGAATTTATGAAACGGAATCTGAAACGAAAGCTGGAACAAAAGCTGGAACAAAAGCTGGAACAAAAACATAAAAATATTCGAAATCACTGAAATAGAGTCTCAACTAATTAGTCAAAATAATAGATGAATAGAAACTGCTGACTTGCTTATAACAAGTAAGCACCGATAGCTAATAAACCTGCTGCACCAACAGATACTTTACCAACAGCACCACCAGTGGCAGTAGAAATTACTGGAGTGGTGGTTTCAGAAGAAACTGTCTTTGGACCTACTGAAGTTAAAGTGCATGGACAGTTAGTGATGGTCAAAGTGGTTGGTCCTGTAACTGTGTAGGTAACGTTATTTGTAACAAGAGTGGTAGCCTCTGGGCAGTAGGTAGTGAATTCAGTAACTACTGAAACAGCAGTTGTCCAGTCAGTGGAGACTGTTGTTGTGTTTGAGAACGCAGCATACGATAACGAAGATAAGGAAGCCAATAGTAAGACAGAGCTAAATTGCATTTTTGATAATTTTTATAAAAGTGTGAGTAGTAAAGCGAGCGTACTTGATTGAAAAACCCAAAATTAGACAAACTATAGATTAGAGGATAGCTGAGCTTTTAAATAGTTTCGCTTTTCTTGCTAAAAGTATTTTTGGATTCTTGTTCCTTTGCATGTGCTTCCCAATTTGGTAAAGATGATCCCATTTCAGATCTGCTGCTATTTTAATAGAGATGACAGCCTTGCGCAATAAGTCCTTGTTTAAATGGAACGTACAGAATACGTCACAATCAGTAACGAGCGAGCATCGCAAGAGCTGCTCTCACTATAACTCAGATGGCATAACCAGCTTCTCGTCTAACTGATTCAGTGTCTCTAAGCTCATCTAAACTAATCCTACCAATTCCCCCCATACGAGGCTAATTATAGAAGACAAGATATTTATAGAAAAGTTTAATCATTTAGCTGCAGACGTAGAGATACGCATCTGAAGCTCGCTCGCGAGTGTTCTTTTAGTAACGAAACGAAAGGGTCGGTCATTAACTCAATATAAATATGTATGTAAGGACTTGCAAATTGGTACTTGCGGTGGTTCAAAAACTTGAAATACTTAGAGTAGTATGCAACTTGTCGATGGATATCTAAAGATCTCAGATGTGCCGTTTGTTCATTTATCTATCTATATAACTTGCTGAATTTCAACCAAGGAGGAGGGTATCAGTATTGAGCCATTAGATATAAGTCCCGTGAAAAATTATATCCTTGCTAGAAGATCTCTCAGAGAGAGACAATTTACTGTTTCCATCAAATATATGGTTGGCTTAACAGGAAAACTTAAATTCTAATGATACACTAAAACATTTACTCGTGTTGTGTGCCTTGTGGGCTCGCTTCGAATTTGCGAGAGTGTGAAATTATTTACGGGTTCGAACTTGAAGCTTGCTTCGAATCCGCATCCACTTTACCCAAAGAGGTAATATCAGGAAGATCACAAAATCAACTCATCTATCTATTTGGTGTCAATGTGACGGATATCAAAGCAAGCATTATATGGGCAAAAAGATATTCACATCAGTAGCTTTAAGGAGAATTAACTCTTGTGTGACAGCATAGCAAGTCTGCTGAAGTCTGACACAAGGCGTGGTGTTATCTCATTGCTTCATGCGTTAAATGTAAGGATAACATGCGTAGAAAATTTCTTGTTTTGTTTTGAAGCCGAATTCATCTTTGCTCAAAAATTTCAGTTGGAACTATTGTTATTAAATTAGTAAATGAAATTTTTGGTAGTTACCACATAGGTAGCGGTAGTATCAAAGCGAAAGTCAACCATTTCAACGGGTCCTGAAGTAGTATGCTCTATGAACCCGTCTTCCTTCAAGTGTTTTCTTGTGTTACCTGTATGTATTGCTAGTCATTTAATTACAGAATCTTAGTTACTACTGTAGATAGGACAACGATTGAATATACTATGTTGAGTGAGTCATACTACGATCTTCTAAATGGGAAAGTTGGCGCTTTTATTAGACGATTCTAAAACACTATTGTGATCTGATAATGCTTACAGAACAATTTACTTAACTCCAGATCGGTAATTCTCTATTTATTTCCTAGTGCTGCTTTTTTTGCCATCTGACCCATCTTATAACCAACAAATTTTAAAATAAAAGGCATCAAGCAGTTATTTATGACAATCCACGCTACCAAGATTCCATAATTCCTTCCTAGTTCACCTTTCCATAAATTCAACAATATCACTTTTGATATTTCTGCACCATTATGGATAGGGAATGCGTAACCATATCTATAAAACGGAGATGCCAATACTATTGGGGAAAATGTTGGAGCAACATTTGAGATAACCCAAAAAATCATCCAAAACCCGATAACAGGAGGATAGAGGATAAACAAAAGTAATGCCATATTTTCATTTGCACCACCGACTGCACCCATTAGTAGAAACGTACTGAACCAATACACAACAAATCCAGCCTTACCGAAAGCCCTTGTGAAGTCAACTTGGAAACAAGCCGACACAGTGCAATAAAACAGTGACAATATAAGGTAAGAAACTTGGGACGATACCATTCTGTAAATAACAAAATGCACTGGTTTTATATGTTGGGCAACTTTTTGATGCGTTGTTAGAAAAAAATTGAATTGGAAGAAAGTCAACAAAATGATAAAAATCAAACCGACTTGTAATGGAGCCAGTAGTGTTGTGTTATCATACGGTCTGTAATCTACAAAAGTGAACAATGGTGACTGCGATATGAGACTTAAATTATTCTCAATCAATCCAGCTATTGAGCTGCTTGAAAGTTTTGAAACTAAAGGTGTCAAAACACTATTAGAATAATTTGACAAAAATAGTTTCTCTATTTCTGTTAAAGTTGGAACAACATACGATTTCACATTGGTGATGTCTCTTCCTGACTCATAAATTGATCTGATAATATCAGAACTGTTATAATCGCCACTACTATCTAAAGCCTGGTACAACAAATACGTCGCATTTGCTTTAATTCTAATAGATGCCCAATATCTTCGCTGATGAACAAGTTCTAATATCTTGTCGTCCATTGAACTGTAATCAGTGCCATACTCCGTTGAAAACGAGGACATATTGTAAATATGGAAGTCTGCATTCGTTCGAACATCCTGTGATTTTATTATATTTAAAATCGAGTCACCAATGAACGGCTCTATACCACTAACGTACTGATCCTCATTTACAATTAAAAGTTTCAGATTCTTCAAATATGAACTTCGCTGATATAACGCACCCCAGTAAATTGAAAAAATAATCAACAGCAATGTACACATTATCACATAATTCTTGATGAACGAAATTGCTACCATTTTACGTTTTTCACTCCATGATGCATGGAAAAAGCCAAATTTTTCTGATTTACGTTGCGACAGCTCTGAATTGCTGATATTTTTATCATTCATAACTTCGTTAGATAATGAAGACTCAGCATCTCGGTTGAAGTTTGACATTGACCTTGAAATTGACTCAACGCCTATTAGTTGTTCACCAAGCTCATTTTCGATCTGTTCCCCATTGTATTCAGAAGAAGACTCCGACATTTTTAAGTATATTTTATATTAAAAACATTATTCACAAGAAGGATTAAATTTGAAAGCAAAGTTCAAATACTTAGTTTTTTAAAATCTTAATGTATTACTAATTTCAAAACTTAAACCCGTCCGGGATTTGATTGAAGTAAATCTTCAATATCTTCATCAGTAATATATTCCTGTAAGGGCTCTGTAGACGGAATGCAAAAATCGTATTGGTAATCATCTTTTTCTACATTCTCTAGCTTCTGTTTCTTTGGCTTTCGTATGTAACCATCGGCTGGCTGAGACAACGGATAGCTTACTTGAGATGTGTGATAAGGAGGAGATGGAGAAAAATCAACATCTGAAATACCAGACTGGTGATCAATTTTAAAATTTACCGTTACTTTTGACGACTCTATAGCCATAGAAGCACAATGTACGGCTTCTAGTATCTGCTTATTTCTCATGAAATCATCAACTGTAGGTTTGAAAAGCCAGTCTTTGAATAGTGTTATATCTGTAACGTACGCAGACCATGATGTATCGTCTCCGATAGACGAAACTAAAATTTGCTGATATTTAGGTCTTAATGATTGTGAAGGAGGTGGTGGAGTTGCTATTTGACTAGAACTCACACTCTGAATATTAGAAAAAGATTGTGATGAAGAAATAGACGAGGTACTTGACTCGTCGTCTTGACTCAATGGGATCGACCCTGTTGACATTTGGTTTAGCAAAACACCAGAGCAGTTGTTTTTTGCACAGTAGGTAGAAAGCAAAATCATCAAACTCTGAATTGTTCTGTTTTTTCTGACCTGAATAGATGGTCCTGTGGTTGGCAGTGGTTCTTTTGAACGTATGGGCCCACCTAATTTCAGTCTTTCCCTATCTTCTATGTAATTTTTTTGTTTAATTCTTTTAATCTCTTCCCTTTGCTCATTAATCATCTTCTCAGTTTCTGACATTGCTAACGAGACTAAAAATGAAAAATTATCGATTACAATTAGTGAATAGTTTTCACTATTTTCGTACGCCAACGATTGTAATAGCACTATAAGGTATGCAAGACTTGGGGATCTTATATGCAAGAGATTCTCGAGGTATTCTTTCTTGAAATCTTTGAATTGAGTCAGTCTCCTCAACGGGATTATTGAAGTTGTGTCGATCCATAATACTTTATTCCCAGCTTTCAACACTTCGTTGGTCAGTTTCAGACTTTCAATTTTTAGTACTTATTTGGTGAAAAAATCAAACAAAAACACTTACGCTAGTTGAGATTTTCCAGAAGCAGGAGCTCCACAAATACTATATATTTTGTTAGCTTGAATACCACCATTCAGTAGATCATCAAACGCTCTTGAACCAGTTGATATTGGTCTAAAAGAATTTTGAGTCTTTAGGAGCTTTGTCAGTGATTGCAACGGTAAGCGATGTATTCCTGGTTCCATGTTCTTATAAGTTCAACGATCTCCTAGTCCAGCACATTGAGAACTACGATAGAGGTGGTCTGTATACACTTATTTTCAAGTAAAATTTCGTGTCAGGCTGATCTGTATAGATCAGGTCGCGACAATTGAAGAGGGCCAACATCAATATAAACTACAAACTCAGAAACTTGTTTGAAACATCAATTCAGTTATGAAAAAATTGTATATTACACAAACCCAAGACCCTATAAGAATACAGAAAAAGAACAGACAAAAATTTGTAAACAGCAAGCTTTAAAAATACATTAATTGGTTTAAATTTGGCTGGTCACAGAAAATAATCAGCTACAGGATTTTTAGACGGGATTGAGGACGCATCTTGTAGAACAGCTTCAAAGATCTGGTAGTCTCTATTCAACTTATCATCGATCGTCAGAATAGCAGCAACATTGCCACACCTGTAACAGTAATTTGGGGCCGACCAAACAGTAACTAGTCCACCATCAAACAGTTCCTTGTATCCCTCCATTACAAGCTGATGAGCTCTTGCAATCAGCGAAACATCATTTCTTAACAAAAACTTGTCAACCTCGTTTTTACCAAACAGATAACCCGCCCCCCTTGGACTGACACCCCAGCCAGGAACATCGTCAGGATCAGACCATAACAAATCACACATTGCTCCTTCATGGGGTACTTCTTGTTTGCGGTCCAGCAGTCGAATTTGATCCATAGCTTCAATGTCTGGTGACAACCCACCATGTATACAAAATACACCACCTTCACCACCAACTAATGCTCCCAATGCTAAATAATCAAAAACTTCACAACAGTATCTCCAAACGTTTGCAGACCCGTATTTTCGGACACACTCATCATAGAATCCGTAGACGGTTGTGATCTGTCGAGATTCGTGGTTGCCCCTTATTAACGTGATTTTGTCAGGGTACCTGACTTTCAAACATAACAGCAACAAAAAACTTTCCAGCGAATAGAAGCCACGATCAACAAAATCCCCTAAAAATAAATAACTTGAACCAGGACATTCTCCTCCAGCTTTGAATAACGTTAATAAATCATGCAGCTGACCATGTATATCTCCACAGATTGTCACTGGTGTGTCTACCAGTTGAACGTTTGCTTCGTTCATCAGCAATTCCTGGGCTTGGATGCATAATTCATAGACATCAGCTTCCGGTATATGTTTACAATTTCGTAGTGACTGTATTGCTCTTGACTATGGTTAATGGCTTGTGTCAATCTCGGTCGAAAAGGTTACTTACTTCTCTAAATCTAACATATTACTTTAGCTTCATCTATTATTTTTCTTTTTGCTTCTACGAAAACCAGAATCTCTAAGTTAGCAGTCCTCTTCTTCTCCTGAATATAGCTTTCCTACCTTTTATTTACTTTCTTTCATCTCTTTTTCAGTCGCGAGTGGTAATTTTCATCTCATCTTCATCAACAACGGGTAATCCGATGAGATCAAGTTTTAGCCATACCGAACACCGAACACGAGCCTGTAGCCTTTGAATCCAGCCATATAGAAGAAGTATGGTATTCAGGTTAGCTGAAACAGATTAAGCTGAACTGAAGAGACATGTATCTGCTGTTGACAGGTTCTTCTTGGTTTTTCTGTTTTCCGTTTCCGAGATGGCAGGCTGTCAGCTGTTGGATGTCTGATAAGCTTATATATTGGGCGAACGTTTCGTATTATCTCTTCCAAATCAGCTGGCAGCTGAAGACTGTCAATAGGCGAATCTTGGCCTAGCTTCAGAAAAGGTTCTTGAACAGATCAACTCGAACTTCATTGATTTATGAATCAGATGTGTTCATTTTGCCCGTGTGCAATCTAGTCAAGGAGGAAATATTCAGATGACCCAAAATTTAAAGACTAGAGCATTCACATATCAGGAAAAGACATTCTATCAGATAGAAGCTGATGACAGAGATCTGTAAAGTTTGAATGGTTTGGTTGCAAGTGGTTCATGGGCCCGGAAATGAAGAGAGTTGGCCTCGGATATATTAGAAAAACAAAGATAGAGAGAGATGCAAATGGAAAGAATTAATTAATAATTAAACCGAAGGGTGGCAAAAGCTCTATAACAAAATATAAAACCTATATGATTTCGTTGATACATAAAAAAGATTTTAGTAACAAACAGAATGAGCAAATTATACTGGAAAAGCTTGATATTTGAGGAACCTTCAGATACAATCTATCTTCCTCCATACTCAGATAAAATAATATTACCGTCATCAATTTTACAAGAAATAATAGATGCATACCCCAGTGATTTACCTTCACCCTTGATATTTAGACTGAGGTATGCCAAGAAATCCGTATATGTTGGAGTTCGCGAGTTTTCCGCACCTGAAGGAATAGTTATTGTTTCCAAAGTAATAAGAGAGAAGTTAGATCTGACCGATTCATGTGAATTGAGCTTAGAATTTGAAAATGACGGAGTGAGAAAAGGTACACAGTTGGTTATTAAGCCTTTGAATGGAGACGATGTGCCAACCCAATTTGACTGGAAGATCTTTCTAGAAGCTAGATTGAACAACTCATATACGACCCTAGCTAAGAATGATATATTAATCGTTCCAAATAATAAAAATGGCGAGTATAGTAATGAACTCTACAAATTCATGATTGTCGATACAAAACCTGATGACAATATCTGTATTATCGATACTGATTTGGACTTAGAAATAGAACCATTCTCAGATCAGGAAAAGACTGCGATTGATATAGACAGAGATGAAATATGTGAAATCAGAATACAGGAGGAAATCATAGTTAAAGATTTGAACCCGAATGTGAAATCACACAAAATGTACAGATTAGATCTAACAAAAATTGACAAATCCAAGATTATAAATATCACAATCGATTTGAAGGATATGGAGGTTGATATTGAAGACGTTGACATACTTGCAAGCAACGATCAGTTTATTGAGCCTGATAGGTTTCTCTGGTCCAGTTTAAATTGCAGAACGAACCCGAAGCAGATCAGCATATCACCTATGAATCCCTACTTATCAGACTCTGAGTTTTTGTATATTTTGCCTTTCAACTGGCACTCTCGAACTATCTTCTCTATTAGTATTGACCAAGAATACTCAAAAAACCCACAATTGAACAAAGGAGAAAACGAAGAGGGTTATATAACATGTCATAATTGTGGCAATAGTGTTTCAAAACAATCGCAGTTTCTTCATGAAAATCATTGTTTCAGAAACATTATAAAGTGTTCATGTAATTCGCTTTTCACTAAAAAAATTCCAACAGATCATTGGCATTGTTGTGAGACTTTCGGAAATACTAACTTTTCAAAATCAAAGCACGATAAACTGTTTCATAATCAACAGGAATGCGAATGCGGTGAAGATTTTAAAAATCTAACTTTGCTAGCCTTTCACAGATCTACTGAATGTGAGCTTAAGATGCATGAATGTAAATTTTGCCATTTGATAATACAAAGAGGCAAGTCTACACCGCAGGATATATTATTGGGTCTATCAAACCATGAAAATGAATGTGGTTCAAAAACTACAGATTGTTTGAAATGCGGTAAAATCATAAGATTGAAGGACTTGGAGTCTCATCAAAAAATTCATGAAATGAACAGATTAGTAAAGACCAAGCCAGAAAAATGCAAAAACTTAAATTGTGTGAGAACCAAAAATATTAATGAATATGGATTGTGCGATGTTTGTTTTGGCCCCTCATATTCAACAACATATGATCCGACCAATATGAAATTGAAATCAAGATTTGAAAGAAGATACGTCATTCAATTAACCCGAGGTTGTGGGACAAATTTTTGTAAAAATAGGGAATGCTTATCGTCAGGATTGGTTGAGAAGTCACATATAAGTGATGTTATAAAGCACGTTAATAATTACTTAATAAATAAAATTCCAAGACTTCCAGGTAATGAATTTCTAAAAAGTGAAGATATTTCATATTCATTTTGTGTGGATGAATTATCAACAAAAAGAAAATTATCAGTCGATCATATCTTTGAAGAGGGTGAATATGAATATGAGTGGATCTGCCAAGCTATATGCATTTCAAGTGATGAGAGTAAATTGAGATCATGGTTGAAAACCAATGCAGTCAGAAATGATGAGACGACGAATTTACATAGATATATATGACTACGTTCATAAAGTAAAAAATGAATATATTACCAATAATACTTAACTTGTCTATTACTTAACCCGAACACAAATTGCTACCACCGAAATAAACACACAATTGTCTCAGCCTATAAGCTAGATTGCTGCTTTAGTTGATTAAAACTCAAATCTATGAATCGTTTCTATTCTTAAATCGTTGAAGTGTTGTAGTCAATGAAATTGCATATTCATTAAGTTGGCACAGAATCAACCGATTATCATTAGGATTTCAGACCAAATGAGAAATATATGAACCAGCATTTTCTCAACTTCGGTTTGGCAACGTATATTTCATAAAACTTCTTTGTAGCTGGCGACGAACGCTAAACTTTTGAGCCCCAACAAAACTATCAACAGAAAGTTTGATAGCTCTATCCAGGTCAGAAGACGAAACAAATTCAGACAATCTCATTTTTGCAAATGCTTCTGAAATTCTTAGAATTGATTCCAAGTGACGGACGGTAATAGGGAAAGATCCCGTACTTATACTTTCACGACGTAGATCTGCATAAACCCTTGATACCTTGTCCATATCCATTTGATGTAATTTTGGAAACACCTTCATTCTTGCATAATGAATATATTTAACTAGAAACTCTTGCGGGATAGGCGAAATTTCGCTTTCTTTCTCACGATTCAATTGGTTGATTTTTTGTCGTCTTGCTTTACTTTTCTCAGCTCTACTGCGAACAGAAACATCAGTCATTTTTTCAAGGTTATGATCTCCATGATCAGTTTCATGGTCTTCGTCGTCATCGTTTAATCTTTGTTCAATTTCTTCTTCATTTAAAGGATGTGATCTCATATGTGAATCTACAACAAAAGAAGCCAATCTTTCATCTGACTCGGGATCAACTGTATCACGAATAATATTTATGATATCGAAACGTGAAATAATAGGCTCTGTCAACTGACAATTTTGCAATAACGGCACTGTTGAATTGTATCTACCACCAATTGGATTTGCAGCTGCAATGATTGCACATCTTGCTTGCAAACTTGTAACAATACCTGCTTTTGAAATTGAGATTGTCTGTTGTTCCATAGCCTCATGGATCGATGTACGATCTTGATCGTTCATTTTGTCAAATTCATCGATTAAACATGTACCTTTATCAGCTAAAACTAATGCTCCTCCTTCTAAAGTCCATTCTTTTGTAATTGGATCTTTTCTTACAGATGCTGTTAAACCAACAGCTGAAGCACCTTGACCTGTGGCAAAAACGGCTCTATGGGCAGTTTGTTCAACGTACTTTAAAATCTGTGACTTCGCAGTTCCTGGATCCCCTAATAATAAGACGTTGATATCTCCACGAATCGAATGTTTACCATTGATGTTTTTCGGAACCCCTCCAAATAAGGAACAAGCAACACCTGTTTTTATATCTTTATGTCCATAAATTGATGGAGCAATCGATGATATAATTTTGTCAATAACACCGCGTTCGTGAGCAAATTTTCTAAATTCCCTTTCATCTTCTTCTGACCAGCTATATAAGTCCAAACCTTGATCAATATCGGAATCTGAGGTAGATTTATTTCCGCCTTCTCTTCTTCTAACGGCGTTTGCTTCTATTACTGTTGCAAAAACAGGAAATCCATTTTTGGCATTCAAATTTCCATCATATGAATTTTTGTAAACACCTGTAACTTCAATTTCTTCACCTGGTTTAGCAATATCAACCAAGTCCCATAGCAAAATAACTTCTCTATGACGTGGCAGACGGCCTGCAGGAACTGATCCTGGGGCTTCCTGTAATGTGATTCTTTGGTAGTTTCTATATAATGTTTTTTCAGAATTCATTCTGAACGGGCCTTTCGATTTGCAGTTTGGACAAAAAGAAATTTTTACTTCAGTATTTGCGTCTTGAAAATATGGGCCTAAAATAACATTACACTTCAAACAATCAAACTTGACATATTTCAGTTGTGGGAAAACACCAGTTCTTTTGGTAACAACACCTGACACTCTGACTAAGGAGTTTAAATTCGATTCTCTTAGTTCTCTTAAAGTTAAGATTTCTGGATAATCAGATATTCTGACATGAATCTCTGAATGAATTTGAGAATAATCTGGGTAATGCAATTCGGTAGCTTCCATTGCGACGATATCAAAAATTTTCAACATCTCTTCTGGACAGGTGATTAAGAACATTGCTAATATAGCCTTTGATTCTGATAAATGTCTGTAACTAACTTCTAGAGACTCGGAATTGACTTCACCTAAAGTTCGGATTCTAGCACCGTATACAGAGCGACCCTGGTCATCGGTATATTCCAGCAAGAAGGACTTCAATTCTCTTGCAATGGTTCTTGCAACATTAGCTTGAGTAATCCATTCAGCCACACTTGGTGCCTTTATATCAGCCAAAGACTCTAAAGTGAGTTCTTCGTTTAATGGATCGATGTCTTCATCAGATAGTAGGCCTTGGTCCTCATCATATTGTCTTCTTCTTCTACGACGTTGGATGGGTAAGCCATAATCATCAACCTCCTGCATTTCATCGTCGTCTTCACCTTCCAAAAAAGCTTGATTTTTTTCGTTCAAGATCCTGTCACGACGATTGAGACGCTCGTCAATTTTTCTTCTCTCAGCTATATCCAAGGTTTCATAATCATTTTCATCATCAAGATTACCAAGATCGTAATGATCGTTTTTAGCACTCTTAGTATAATCTAGATCCATATTTTCTCCAAATAGATCTACCCCATCTTCATCTTCAGCCATCTCCTCTAAGTCGTCGATATCAAAACCGATTTCGTTCTCATCGTCTTGGTCAAAAGGTAAAGCTGGTGAAGATGGAGGTAATTGCGGTGATGAGTTGATCGAAGAACCGCGATTTGGAGAGGAGTGATCGTTATCGTCATCATCATCTGCCTGTCTTTTTCTTGACTGTGACATAGTTAATTAATCACACAATATTTGCTTGTGAATTACAATTTGTGTCTATCGTTAAGAAATATCGAAGGGAAAAACATCAAACACAAACAATACACGATATTTTTATTTCTTTCATGGCTGTATCTTACCCTTTTCGGAAAATTAATTACAGATCATACAGTTACCCGCCGAACGCGGAAATAATATTAAAGGAAAAATTAATATAGTAATTTATCTGAATGCGGATAACTACCATATACGGTAATTTTATGTAATATTTATTTAATTTCATAAATGCTCACTGATTTTAGCTGTTATTAGCTTTAAAACAGAGTTAACTATACCAGAATTGTCATTATTAGTTACCAAAGAAAAATCCAGTCTATAACTCATGATGTCATGTATATATCAATAACCAGATGCAGTTGAGTAGATATTTCTTCAGATTCTCACACTTTTCTCCTTTAAAAGAGCTTTTTCAGGTCAGATTTCTGGCTCTCCTTTGTGCCTGTCCTTTTATTCATTGTTATATCTGTAAGCTTCCTTGTAGTAACTTGCTTGACTTCGAATGAGCTTGTTTAGCTTTGTTTCGAGGGGGGTCTGGTTAGGACACTCATACCAATGTTTTCATAAAAGAAAATTGAAAGCAACACCTGTGCAGAGAGGTAAACATATTTTGATTTTTTTCAGCTTGAACAACCAGTGTTCAATGACCGAATCAAAGAAAGAAGTACTGTGTGACACAGATGCTGCGTCTCATGACTCTTTAACTGCTGATGATTACATTTCATCCCAACTGGAATTGTAAGTTGTCACGTCAATCTAAACTATATGTCAGGATGATATTCTAACGAGAGCAGGGAAAGAGAAGCCAAGGACCTAATGCCATACGACACAAATATGTGTACGTTTATACTGGGTCCCACACGCCAACAGGTTTACGCATGTCTAACTTGTTATGATAATACAAAACAATTAGCGGGTATTTGCTATTCTTGCTCGATTCAATGTCACTCTTCTCATAACTTAGTTGAGCTTTTCACAAAAAGGTCATTCACGTGTGATTGCGGTACAACAAGAATGAAAAACAGTTGTAAGCTGCGAGACAATTCCCATGATGATATTCCGTCCTCATCAAATAGATATAGCGATAATTTCAAAGGTAAATTTTGCTCTTGTTCAAAAGAGTACAACCCAATTGAAGAAACAGGTAATATGATACAGTGCAATTTTGGTGATGTCTGCCAAGAGGAATGGTACCATGACTATTGTATTCTGGGTCTGAAAAACCCTGTTAAACTTCATGTGAAAAAAGAGTGTGGGGTGAACATTTTGGATGATCTGTCGCCAGCTGGCATAGATGCAACCTCGCATGATCAAGACAATGATAATGAGGTTGACGACCCACCGTTAGATGGGTTTCCAGATCTAGATGATTTTGACTTTTTTATTTGCTGGAAGTGTATCGCGAAAAACAAAGAGGTTTTTGATAAGTTCAAAGATGATGAAAAGATAATAGTAATCCCGTTTATAAATTCAGAATCGATAGACGAAAGAAACACAATAGTCAGTCAACATACTTGTACGAACTCTGGTGAGATCTCAACTAAAAAGAGAAAAATTGAATATGATTACTCAATATGTTTAAGAGACGACTTACAGGACTTTTTTATAAATCTAAAGAAGAATCACCAAGACGATTCCAAGATAACTGATTTTTTACAAGTGCATTCATACTTTTGCCAGGATGACCCGATTTATGAACCGCCTGAGGATGATGACGGCTCTTCCATATTTGACTTAGGTGCAAAAGCTCTGAATTCATTACCAAGAGAGCAGGCTATTCAAGGAGTTCACGCTTACGAAGAAATCAAACTTAAATTGCGAAATTTTTTGAGACCATTTGCTGACGAAGGTAAAATTGTCAATGAAACAGATATAAGAGATTTCTTCTTAAACGTTAAAGAGGAAAAAAAAGAATGAATCAACAAAACAGTAGAAGAATTTACTTTGTATAATATGATATGTATATAACTCAGATAATAAAAATCAAATCATGTAGAAAAGATCGCTCAAAACTATAATCCAATAACTATAGACTTTAATTGCATATAATCTTCAATTCCATACTTAGAACCTTCATGACCGAATCCTGACGCTTTGATACCACCGAATGGTAAGGAGGCTTCACTTATGGAGCCAGTATTTACACCGATCATTCCAACCTGTAATTCTTCAGCAACTCTAAATATTCTAGCGTTACTTTCAGAAAAGAAATATCCAGCTAAACCGACATCTGTACTATTAGCTAGTTCGATGACTTCGTTCTCATCCCTGAATTTTATTAAAGGAGCAACTGGACCAAATATCTCTTCCGTCGAAACTCTCATATTTTTAGAAATATTACCTAAAATTGTAGGATAATAAAAGTTTTCACCAATTGTGCTTGCTGGTGAACCACCAATTAATACAGTTGCACTTTTTGATTTTGCATCGTTAACTAGGCCTGTAATTTTCTCAACAGCCTTTCCATGAATTAAAGGTCCGTGTGTGACGTTTTCATCGAAACCAGAACCCAATTTAAATTTTGATACCTCTTCGATCAATCTCTCAGAAAACTCATCATAAACTGATTCATGTACATAAATACGATTAGCACAAACGCAAGTTTGTCCAGATTGTCTAAATTTGGAATTGATAACCCCTTTGATAGCTTTGGATAAATCAGCATCTTCAAATACAATGAATGGAGCATTACCACCTAATTCAAATGAAATTTTCTTCAGCGTTGAAGCTGACTGCTCCATTAAAATTTTACCAACTCGTGTAGAGCCTGTAAATGTGATTTTGTTTATTTTCTCATGTGTACATAAGAAATTTCCCACCTTAGCAGTCATATCATCATTGGTTGGTAAGATATTAAAAACACCTTTTGGAAATCCTGCTTTTTCAGATAAATGAGCTAAAGCCAATGCAGATAATGGAGTTTCTGAGGCTGGTTTGACAACTGTTGTACAACCCGCAGCAATTGCAGCACCTAGCTTTCTTGTAATCATTGCGCTTGGGAAATTCCAAGGTGTCATAATTCCAACAACTCCAATGGGTTCTTTAACTGTCAATATTCTCTTTGAAGTACTTCCTGATGGAATAATATCTCCATAAATTCTAGGAGCTTCCTCAGAGTACCATTGAAAGAAACTTGCTGCATATCTAATTTCACCCAATGAGTCTGCTAGTGTCTTACCGTTTTCCCAAGTCAAAATTTTTGCTAAATCCTGTTGATTATCAATCATTAGAGTATATAAATTTCTTAATAACTCAGATCTTTCCCTTGGCGATGTCTTTTTGAAATTTTTGAATGAAGAGCTAGCTGAGTTTATAGCTATTTCGTAATCCTTCAAGTTCGTTTTAGAAACCTGAATGATTTCTTCATTTGTTGATGGATCATAAACTGGAAATGTTTCACCTGATAAACTCTCAACCCATTCTCCATTTATATAAGCTTTTGATCTTAAGAGCAATGTATTTGTTAAATCCACGTTCACAATTCTTGTAGTAGAAAACTGACGAGTGATCAAAGTCTTACTTAACTTCAGCATTGTTATCCTATTATTATTTAATTGAATAATCTTCCTAAATTGTATAAAGCAATTCGGTGTTATTTCCATAAAAATTGGTGGTGCGTTGTGGTTAAATTCCGAAGAGTTGTTTGTTATGTTATGTGCAGCATATACCTAAAACTAATTACAAATCAATCATAAAAATAAATTTCATTATTATTTTTATTAAAGTATATACAGTGGTTTAAAAGTTCTTTAATTCTTTTTTCTATTGTTATGCTCGTCAACCCTCTCAAAATCGGGCTTCCAGATATCGTTACCATTTGAAACATCCAGCTCTAAAATTTTATAAACTTCTTCATAAGTTTTAACTGGGTACGGAGTTAATCCTTCTCTAACGTGATCAGGAATATCTTCCCAGTCAGATTTATTGTCGAATGGGAAAATAATCTTCTTTACATTTGCTTGTTTTGCACCAATTGCTTTTTCTTTTAATCCTCCAATCTTTAAAACTCTTCCCGTTAGAGTCAATTCACCAGTCATTGCAATTGTTGGATCTAGTTCTTTATTTAGAGCTAAAGACAAAAATGATGATGCCATTGTTACCCCAGCGGAAGGACCGTCTTTTGGCGTTGCACCTTCCGGACAATGTAAGTGAATCTGAGCTTTCTCAAAAAATCTGTTTTCAGGGAATTTTTTGCTTAAAAACATTTTTGAAAATGAATACGCCAGTCTTGAAGATTCTTTCATGACATCACCTAATTGACCAGTTCTTTCTAGGTGTGCCTGTGAATGATGTGTGATTGGTTGTTCTAAAACAGACTCAACATACATGGAAACACCACCCATACTAGTCCATGCAAGGCCCATAACAACACCAGGAGGTGTTGTCTCAAATAAACGATCTGATGTGAATATAGGTGGTCCAACATAATCCTTCAAATTTTCAGGTGTAATATCAATCTTTACAGAATCTGGAATAACTAATTTGGGAATTTTCTCTTCTTGTTCGGTTTCCTTTATAGTCAAGCTTTCTTCTGTTGCAACTTCTCCATCAACTTCTTGCTCAGCTGCAATTTTTTCAATAGATTTCTCCTCAGATAAACTGCTTATTTCTTCTTCTTCTGGCTTAGTTATTTTGACTTCTGAGGCAGAATCAGCTTCTGATTCTTCAGTTTCACCTAATTGCATGACAACATTTAAAGCAGCTTTGCGGTAAATCTTTTCGACATGTTTCTTCAGATTTCTAACACCACTTTCTCTGCAGTACTGTTTTATTAGGGAAGCGATTGCTTCTTCTGTCAAGTTGACATTGGCATCCTCTAATCCAGCCAGTTTTTTAGCACTTGGAGCCAAATAGTTCTCTGCAATCTTGATTTTTTCTTCAGCTATGTAACCAGATAAATGAATAATCTCCATACGATCCAACAGTGGTCTTGGAATTGTATCTAACGTATTTGCGGTACAAACAAATAAAACTTTAGATAAATCGACAGGAATATCCATATAGTTATCTAGAAATGAATTGTTCTGTTCAGGATCCAGTAGTTCTAATAATGCTGCAGCTGGATCACCATGCATGCCACCATGACCAATTTTATCTATCTCATCGATCAAAATCAATGGATTTTCAGTTTGGCATTTCTTTAAAGCTTGGATAGCTCTACCTGGCAATGCTCCAATATAGGTTCTTCTGTGACCTTTGATTTCAGCAACATCACTCATACCACCGACAGAAAATCTGAAAAATTGTCTATTTAAAGATTTTGCAATTGACTTACCAATAGATGTTTTACCAACACCAGGTGGACCAACGAAACAAATGATTTTACCATCAACAGCACCTAGCAGTTTTCCAACTGCTATAAATTCTAAAATACGATCTTTCACATCTTTTAAACCATAATGATCTTCGTCTAATATTTTTTTTGCTTTTGGAATATTATATTGTTCTTTTGACATGATACCCCATGGTAATTGAGTTATCCAATCAAGATAGTTTCTTATGACACCAAATTCGGACATTGCAGTTTCTAATGTTGATAATTTGTTTATCTCATCATCAAAAACTTTTTGAACATTTTCCGGGAGTTCTAAATGTTCAACTCTTTTTTTAAAAGTTTCTATTAACTTATCACGACCATCATCAATACCTAACTCTCTTTTGATACCCTTCAATTGCTCCATTAAATAATATTCTCTTTGTCTTTTTTGAATCTTAGTTTCAACATCCTTAGAGATCTTGTTTTGTAATTCTGCGTTCATCAATTCTTTTTTTAAAACCACTAACGACTTTTCTAATCTCTGTTCAATATTCAAAGAGTCTAAAATTTCCTGCAGTTCTTTTTCTTCACCCGCAGACACCGCTGCTGCAAAATCAGCTAATCTAGCAGGCTCTTCAAATATGTTTGTAGTCGCACTTTGAATTGATGCTGAAAAAGTAGCAATTTGTTCTCGGAACATTGTGTTCAATTGAGAAATCTCCTTGAAAACCTTAAGAATCTCTGAAGTTAACGCATTAATAACCGGAGACTTTCTATCAAACTCTTCATCTTTTAAGTTTGAAACATTAACTAATGAGACTGAGTACTTTTTTAAAAACTGTGTAGGATTATCTTCTAATTCTTCGTCCAATCTTTTTAAAACTTTGCTGTCTTTGTCTGTTTTGAAACTCTCAAGCGAGCTGTCTTTTCCGTCTTTCAATAATTCATTTTCTACTTCTAGATCAATCTTGCTCAGTTTTTCATGCATATCAGCTTCAATTTCCTCTTGAGTTTTTGGAGGCAAAAGTTCATCAATACCTATTCTTCTATGGGGATACAGCAATGCGGTCATTGTTTCAACTCCTGTCTTTTCATCTTTAGAAGGAAATGCGGATGTGATTTGGGCAAATACACCGATTGGGTAAACTTCATTCAAATCCGTAATAACATCAGAATCTGCGTTTTCATCTTTGAACAAAAATGCTCCAACATATGGTTGTCTCTTGTCTAACATTTCTTTGATGGCTTTCATAACATTTGGATCTGAAATAACAACAGCTTTATAGAAACCAGGAAACAAAGGGCGACGTGAAATTGGCAACGCCATAACTTGTGGATATATTTCTGGTAGCACGGCAGGTTTTTTGCTATTTTTTTTTGGTTTGTCATCGTTATCATTATTGTCATTATTTGACGGTGGTGAAGAAGCTGATCCACCAGTAGAAGATTTCGAAGACTTCGAAACCGATTCTGAAACTGAATCTGTAGATGAATCTTTATCATCCTCTTTCACTTTATCGTTATTCTCTTTTTTCTCAATATCTTCAACACTGGTGTCGTCCTTAGCTGGAACACCAGTCTCATCTTCTTCAACCGGCTTATCATCGTTATTGTTCTTTGACTGTTTTAAATCTAATGCGGTAAATGGTTTATTGTTTGACAATTGAAAATGCCCAGTGTTAAACAGATTTACAGTTTGAGAATTTTGGGAGATATTGTTGGAGTCATGAACTATGTAAGGGAACTCGCTAGGAGAAAGCTGAGAAGCCAATCTTATACTTGATCTGTTAATCAACGGTAATCTGCTATTGACCGTGATAAAACGCTTGACACATCTGCGGGAAGCGATCATTCTAATTTTTATTTGTTTATAAGTACAAACTAAAACAATTGACTGTTAATGGATGAAAGAAGCGAATTTGGTTTTGTCAAAGTGGCAAAATTTATTATTAATCATAAAAGGCTACAAGAAATCGAATCCGAGAAGCGTTGATGATGATGGTTAAAGTAGGGTAATATTACTATAAAATATTTCCTATTTTGGACATTTACAACATTTTATATTTTATTGCTCAATATTATAAGAAAGTGAATATCTTTAACTTTCAGATAACGGAAGCATGAGTGTCAGTTTTTCTGATTCTCTTTAGTTGTCTTACATATAAATCATAAAATTATCTAGCGATTTATAGGCTGGAATTCAATTGGTCCAGTAACTAGAATACCATATGAAAACTTCAAACACAAATTTAATATACATCAATAGCAAAAGAGCCAAATAAATAAAAACAAAAGAAAACAAAAGTACTCCCACCATGTATTAAAAACAACAAATCATAATATTCTTTGCCTGTTTGACATAAGCATTAATCGTTTTAGCCCAGTTACAAGTATATATATATATAGATATATCTTGTCTTAGTATTCATGATTGTAATTATATAGTTCCTGTTCCAAACCACTGTGAGTATGGTGACTCAGCTCGTTATCTAAGCTATCGGAAATATGTTGCTGGTGAGAGGTATCTTGATGTGTTTCGTCTAACGGTAAAACATCCTCGTCCTCATCCTCGTCCTCATCTTTGATACTATTTATGATATCATCTGGTAAATCTATAACGTTCCTTAACCTGTTGGTCAAACTTTCTTGCAGCTCCGGAATATTTGTAATTTCTTGCTGCAGCTGCTGCTGCTGTTCGTAAATGGTGTTGGTTTGATCACTGAAATTCACCATTGATGAAGTTCTCTTTCTCACCTCACCTCTTTCTTGTTTCAGTGCTTGCTGCTCTCTATATTTCGCCAAATAAATCTTCAAGATTTCCGAATAGTTTTCAAATCCTAAACTTGACATTGCAAATAAAATATCTTCACCATTAATAGTCTTTCGTTTTTCAGCTAAACACTTGTCACTGGCCTCACTGGTGATAAATGAGATAAACTCTGATACACATTCTTGCATGCATTCTTTGGCATCCTTCGATACTTTTGCTGTGGTTGGTAATGTATTCTTCATCAATCTTGCAACATTGGCAATCGGCAACCAACGATCTTGCTCCCTTAGTTCAATATCGTGATTTTTATCATTTGTTGACGTATTCAAATCCATTCTATATCCAGTTCATTCAATTTTCGCCAACGTTATTCGTGATTTTATAAATTGAATTTGTTTTATTGATTACATTCAATTTAACATAATTAGCTATTTTTTCAGCGTTCGTAAAACATCGAGGCAGCCTCGGAAACACCATTTTTTCTGAGCACTTTTGATTTTTGTGATACTATTCACCTTCATTCAAAAATTCGGTATTGGTAGACGTATAATATTCTATCAAACTTGTCTATACCTCAGTTTTTAAACCTTTTACTAGACTTTTAAGCCCAGGATTTATCCTAATAACACAATAATAATTTATAGTAAGACCGGATGTAAAGTAGTGCTCTTCTCAAAAAATAAATGGTGACCTATTTTTACAAATCATAAATCACATAAATACCATATATTTCTTCTTTTGGTAATATAATTCTTGATTCGAAACACCTAGTTTTATTTTTAAGAAAACGCAGAATCAAAACATCTACACTTACAGACTTTCAATAAAAACTGAAAGCTTTCGTTTTCAAAAGCGAATTATGTCTAGGAAACCAGATTCAGTGATAAGGAAAGGTCAAAATCAGAATGATACGGAGAAACTGATGTCACAATCGGCCAGAGGTGTAACAATCTTAATGGTGGGCCAAATATTTACAAAACTACTAACCTTTATATTGAACCAATTCTTGATCAGATACATTTCCCCGAAAATGTTTGGTATGAACGCCTTTCTGGAGTTTCTACTAAGTACGATTTTGTTTTTTAGTAGAGAAGGTGTCAGGTTAGCGTCTCAGAGAATAAAAGTTTTTGAGCAATCAGACTTGAATAATTCCAATGAAGATAACGAGAAAGATTACGTTGTTCATCAAAAAAGAACATTGTACCATGGATCAAAACATTCAATATTTCAGAGTATTGTTAATTTCAGTTATATCCCTCTGCTCATAGGATCACCTCTTTCAATTGTTGTCATTTATTGGCAGTATAATAAAATTTCAGATTACTTCCTTAAAATGATTTACTTCAAATCTTCATTAATCGTTATTTGGGTAGCTGTATTAATTGAATTGGCATCCGAACCCTTCTTTAATATAAACCAATTTAAACTGAATTTCGGCATCCGAACAAAATACGAATCAATTTCGGTAACTATTAATTGCATAGTTTTTTCATTTATTATCTTTTATTATAAGGACATAGATGAGGATACTGGATTAGCCTTATTAGCATTTTCAATAGGTAAATTGGTTCATTCAATATCTTTATTCGTTCTGTACTTTTACAACTTCAAAAAAACAAAAGAATTCAATAATCTCAATTTAACAATAACTAAAATTTATATAAATAAAGAGCAGTATTATTTTTTTGACAAAGAAGTTATAAACCATTGGAATAAAGTATTTTTTCAGCTTATTTTTAAACACCTGTTGACTGAAGGTGATAAGCTTATTATAAATGCATTGTGCTCCATTGAAGAACAGGGAATTTATTCCTTGATTACAAATTATGGCTCTTTAATAACAAGGTTGTTATTTGCTCCAGTTGAGGAAAGCTTAAGAGTCTTTTTGACAAGATTACTGTCAACCAATAACAACAAAAATGTCATTCTTTCTATTTCAATCTTGAAAAATTTAATTAAGTTCTACACATATCTCTCGATTTTGATTTTTCTGTTTGGTCCTCTGAATTCATCATTTTTACTGAAATTTTTGATTGGGTCCAAATGGTCAGGTACTATTTTCTTGAAAGTCATTCCAGTTTACTGTATATACATTCCATTTTTATCAGTCAATGGAATACTAGAAGCTTTCTTTCAAAGTACCGCTACTGGTAATGAAATTTTAAATCATTCTTATTACATGATGTTTTTTTCAATCACTTTCCTTTTCAATTCTTATGTTTCTATTAAAAGATTTGAACTATCTTTATATGGATTAATTTTTTCGAACATCATAAATATGATGCTAAGAATCGGTTACTGTGTTGTTTATATTAATCATTTCTATAAAAAGTCTTACAAAAAGGATGCTTCTTCATCAGAGGAGAACCCTTTTAAAGATACAGCTGTATTGAAACCAATTCCAAGCTCAGCTTTAGACTTTTCCTTATTCGCAGTTGATAAGAGCTTGAGACTGATAGCAGCTTTTTCAGTCTTAATTGCATTGGTAGAGTGGTCATTTATTGGCATAGTTAGGAACTTTCATGATTTTTTAATTAACTTAGTTTTGGCATTCTGTTTGCTTTTGTTCATTGTTTATAGGGAGAAAGAAATTGTTCTGCCTTTTTTGAGAAATCATGTTCCATTTTTTGAGAGAATACTAAGCTGATATTTGTCAAATATTAAACAAGTTGAAGAAACAACAGGCAGATTGATTCTACTCGATCGATAAATTTTTTAAGTATATACTTTGTAGTTCAGTATTTTTATTACAGAAAAGAAATAAAGACAACATTCTTCAAATAATTCTATGTACATATATGAATTCACAAATTAACTTCGGAGGTATCTATTTATTAAGCTTTGCGACTTCAGTTAAAATTTTACCTGTTGGTTTATTAGCGGATGTATACAAACCGCTCACTAATATTCTGATAGGTACCCTTGGTCTTCTCAATGAAGCAGCAAACGCCAATACGGTAGTTAATAATGCTAAAGCGCCAGCTTGATGTGCTGAGGCCAGCGGAATTGGCACAAGATAAATCAAAGTACTAATCCCCAATGCTACTTGAAGCGTAGCAACTCCCATCATACCATGTACCATGCGATTAATTGATTTTGGTACTATGTTTTTGATACGATTAGCATACATATGGGTTGCAAAAACTGCAAAAAAAGTTGCGGTAGCAAGAATTCTGTGATTCAATTGGACGGTAACTTGATTTTCTAACATGTTTCTCCAAAATAGATCACTTTTATCCTCCTTTCTTGCAAAGTTGTCATCAAACAGCTCTCTTTTTGATGGAACTAGGTCATCTCCCATATGTGGGAAAGTATTGTAAATTAAACCTGCATCTAAACCAGCAACTAGACCACCAGACAATGCAGTTAAAAATGTCAAACCCAATAGGCCCAACGAAATTCTTCTTAAAGGTTTCAATGCAGGGTTGTCTAACTTTTGAAATAATTGAAGTGCTTTAGTTGGGTCTTTGATCCACTTTGATTCTTTGACAATTTCGATTCCTGTCCACAACATACCCATGTATAACAAAAATGCAGTACCCAAATGGGTAGTCAATCTATATTGTGAAACTGTTGGTTTTGATTTTCTCTCTTCTAGCTGATCTTTGTCTAATCCTGATTGAACCATCCACCAACCAATAAAACCTTGTAAACCTAATAAGAGTGATAACCCAAAGACCCGTCTATTTACTCTTGCTGAAGTTTTTCTTGTGACAGCAAAATAAACAGCTGGCAAAACAAAAATAGCACCTATAGCTCTACCCCATAGCCTGTGTACCCACTCCATGAAAAATATAAACTGGAACTCCTCTAAAGTGATATGTGAGTTTAGTTGTTCAAATTCTGGACTTTGCTTGTATTTACGAAATTCTTCTTCCCACTCTTCATGAGTCAGTGGTGGAATAGTACCTGTAACTGGCTTCCATTCGGTAATGGATAAACCAGATTCAGTTAACCGCGTCAAGCCACCCAGAACAACAATTCCAAAAACTAAACTGGAACTACCGATCAACCAATAACCAACTACCTTCGATGAGTTCAGTAAAGGCTTCTTGATTGTCTGTTTTGTAGTAGAATTTAGTACTGGAGTCGAAACAGCCACAGAGTTTAATATCGTTGAGTGTGTTGAAAACTTCCTGGTTAAAATCATACTGAAGATTGAGTCCCTTTTAACACTACCGTTATTCAATAAATTCCATGACAAAGTTCTTCTTGACGACTGCTTAACAGGATTTGGTAAAGCAAATTTAGAAACACATGGTTTTGTTATTTTCAATACTGAAGAGTTCCTTAAAAAAAAGAACTGCGCCCTGGATAATGCTGAAGACATAGTCAAGTATTTGTTTTCTAGAATACTCTTGGAAATTTTTGTTGAACTTCAACTTTCTATAATTATTTTATTAAGATACAAAAATATAAGGTGATCTGATAGATTTTTCAAACTGTTTGATTATCTAACATTGACTGTCATTGGGGGACTGTCTCAGGCATCGCTACAAAACCAACTACATCGGAGATTGCGGGATACTATTTAACACCATTAAAACAATAACTAACGAACGTGAAATATTAATAACAGATTTCACTGACCAAATTGCCACTTACCAGATTCTTTTAGAACACATATTATACCTTGTGACCCCATCTAAGCTAGTTTTTGAGTCTCTCTTGACTCTGTGACTGTTCAGACTGGGTGGAACTTTTTCATTTAAATCGTATAATGAATTTCTCATTGCTTCGTCCACTTTGCCTTGACCCGTTGATAGCATTCCCGGTATATAATCATTTTCCAGATTACCGTTTTCTGTGCTCAAATGGTTCAGCTTCCGTATTGCATGAGACCATTTTACCAGGGTTAACCCCAATATCAGCTTAAACAATAACAATGTAATGAATGAACTGATCAATATGAGCACCGTTGAGATCATAATTTCGTCGTTAGTGTTGAATAGATACCAGTTCAGAGTAGGTTTCGACATGTTCATAAAAAGAACTGACAATGCTAGCAAAGGTAGGCCGATTCTGTTTTGGATTTTATCGTTGTGGTTGGTTTTTGATTTGAAATCTTCAATGAAATCATTAGATAGCACGTTCAAATATTTCGAGTATATTTTAGGTCTAATTCTATTGAACTTTGAGATATATGAATGCTTTAGCCAGTCAACTAATAACTCACTACCAATAACAATTGTAGTAGGCCCAAGCATTGCACCAATGAACCTATTTCTACTGGCCCACGAATTTGGAATCAGGCCAGCATTGTTAATTTGAACCAAGTTTCTTAAGCTGATAACAAATAGCATTACAAGTAGTTGGAATCGTTCAGTAAGATCGGCACATGTTATCTGGAACAATCCCTCTCTGTCAAATCTTTTGAAAACAGATGATTTAATTTCTGAAAACTGGTTAGACAAAAGCAACGTCAGCAAAGAGTTTGAGTACGAATTGACTGCCACATTCAATGAAATCGTCTGGTATATTAAAACAATTGTGTGAATAGATAAATACCCTAGTCCAATGATGTAGAAAAACACATATTTTGTAAAAGTGACAAATCTAAAAGATCCCGATAAGGTGAAGAAGCTTGTTGTCTTGTAACCAAACAAAACATTAAGAACGTCTTGGCCAATTGTGGAACACAGTTTGTCAGTAATTTCTAGAACTCCAAACATCACATATAACTTGATTGAGGATTGACCTCTTATTCCATGATATATCCATGAAGTATCCAAATTACTGAAATATAACGCAAATATAATCAAACTCGATAATGAAAAATCTCTAAAACTAATGGGAAACGCATTCAGCTCCCCAGGATAAACCAATTGGTTTCTCAAACATTTGAAAAAATTGAAAACGGATATTATTATCTTCAACGGTAATATTGTGAAAATATCCAAGAATGAATTCAAGCAGCACAATAATCCAAACACCATAACTTTCTCTAAATGAAATGGCAGCCTCAGCATGTTCAGAATTTGCTCTAAAGACTCATTGTTTGTATCTTCTTCTTGTTTCATATTTTTGTCACTGTTTTGAATTATTGGTGCTATTTCGAGTTCTTTCAGTAACACTTTCCATAGATTTATGGAGTTTGAATGTTTGGAGGCAGAGTGTGATCTATTTCTTCTTGTCTGTGTTAACATTTCCAACTCTTTAGATGTTCTGAGTGGAGCTGTTGATCTACGTCTTGGACCCATCTTGCTTCCTCTATGTTTATCGCTCACTGCCTTGAGCTATTATTTGTCGCTAGTCTAGATTAGCTTAAAATAAACGGAAAATTGTCTTTTCAAGTGGTTAGCTCGCTTAAAATTCAACAAATTAAATGGAGATGTCTTCTTGACCTATTTTTCCTTATTAACTGAATTCAGTGTTTCTTTTTAATTATTCTCTTGAGATGTTGAACTTCTAATCTACTTTGGACGTATTTCTGTCTCGTCTAAAATTTCTCTTTTGGACAGAAAGGATCTCCGAGACAAATGTCCCATCACTAATTTTTCTGGATAGACTAATGATTGATCATAAAACCTTCACAAAATACAAAAGAATCAGTACTATTATTAAACCAAAGCAAGTACAGTTTTTACACATGTAAACTATGGCAGAAACAACGATAGACTCTTTCAAGCCAACACTATTCAATTACTGTCATGAGGGAACATTAACACCAAACGAAGCTGTAAGACTGACATTATCAATTACTGAGTCGTTATCCGAAGGACACTGCGATCGAGATTTTTTGAAGCTAATTAGTCGATTTTTAACGAAATCATCATATGAGGAAATAATAGAGGAAAGGAACATTAGCAGACTGTGTGGATACCCATCGTGCGAAAAGTCGCCCCTAAGGTTTAAAGAATCCTACAGTTATAGCAAAAAATCGGCAATGTTATTACCATACTCTTATTTATCCACATATTGTTCGAAGGACCACTATCAATTTTCGGAGTTTTATAGGGCTCAGCTATCAGATGAAGCCTTGTTTGCGAGAAAAAACGTCACCTACAAACCTTTTGGCTCAATGTTCTATGAGAATAATATAACACTACTTCAAGAGGTTTTCGAAAAATACGATAAGGATACAAGTGAGCGATCGCTCATGGATATCATTCAGGAATTAAGCCATGTTTCCTTGGACGACAGCCTAAAAGAAGACGTGATGGAATCTATGAGTGATATGTTATCAAATATTAAGATTATTGAAAAAGTTCCAAATGGCCCTGGTCCCGATCCTGATGATATTCAAGAGAACGACGAGATTACAGATGATGAAAGTCACGAATATTTAAATGACGCTTCAAGAGCAATTGATGGGTATATACTACAGATGTAATGAATATTAATCAAGCAAATACACGATTACAGAAAAGATTCTGTAATGCTATGAATCACCTTTTATTGAACTTAAAATCAACTAGTAATTCTGGTAAAGTAGGTTTCATCAGTAGATCGGAGTGTGGACCAATTTCGTTTTCGTTTATGTATTTATCCATTTTCATGAATCTCTCTTTTTTCTTCTTGTGCAATCTATCCATTTGAGTTTGTCTGAATTCACGTTCTTCCATTATTTTAGACTGATACGACAATAAATATTTTGATCTCTTTTGATCTCTCTTTGCTATGTATTTGATTGCTTCTAAACATTCAGATTTCCAGAATACTGATCCGTTTTCCACATTCACTAGTTTTTCCCAACTATCTTCCATTTCACATAGCTTCAAGTTAGCTTTTATTTCGTTTGATAAATCCAACGACCTCTGGGATTTTTTTATATTGTCCAATATCAGCGGCGACAACTTTGAACTCTGCTTCCACGGCAGTCTCAAAAAAAAAATTTTTGATCGTCCTGCAGCTGTTTCAACAAGTCTCACTTTATAGGGACCTTTTGTTAAATTTGTTTTAACCTTTTCTATGAAATGCAATGATCTTAAATGCAAAGCTTCCGGTTTTAGTATATTATCAATTATCACCGAATCAATTGCTATTTTCTTAGGGAGAAGACTTTTTGATTGTTGTGATTTGATATAATTTCTTGTGTATGAGTGAGTCCTTTGGTCAAAAATGTCTTGCGTTTGAAGTTTACTAGTTGGTCGAGTTCGACTCTCTGTAGTTTCTGATTGCCTTTTATCATCACGCTCATATACACAATCTTCTATATCCTCTATTAGTTCTGGATTTGTATGCACATCTCTTAAGGTCTTTTCCCATTCATATCCTTTAGACAATTGGTCTTTCACAATCCAACTTGACATCTGAGACTTATACTTCTTAAACTCATGAGTTATTCTTCGTTTGCACTCCGTTGAAGTTGGAGAAAAAGTTATTTTATCTAAATTGTTGGCATGTCTTAGCAAACATCTGTACAAATATAATACTGATCTTTTATGTGCTTTCAAAAGTTTAAAATGTAGAACCATTACCTTTTTGTCTGTCAAACTGAGAACTATTTACATTCAAAAGAAAAAGTGCTCGGAGCAGATTGTTGATGGTTTTGAAGCGATGGCCACACCTGTCTGAATTTTCGATATCAAGGAAACAATTTGATTGACAAAAACGATAAAGAGTCACCCACCATATTTGAGAATATAAAACATGGTAAGCCTTATAGATTAGTTTTAAACTCTGATGATGATTCTAACATAGCAGCCACCAAAAAAAGACGAAGTGAAACTGATCACCGTTCTTTTAAAAAGAAACAAGCAAACCATATTTGTCACTATAGATCCAAACAGTTCAATAATTGAGCTAAAGAACACTGTAGCAGAAATCATAAATAGTGTTGGAGGACTCAAAGATGAAGAAAATTTATCACATGCAAACAATGAAGACGATATCGACATTCCAGTCCCTTCATTCGAAACGAATTCAGACGACGACGATGATCCAAAGATGATTGTCAATACAACTAAGAACGATCACGCTAAACTAGAACCCAGTGACATCAAAATTGGTGTCCCTCGAGACCTGTCATATGCTTTTGGAGATGGATTCGATTTTGTTGAGAATGACAATGAGATATTGAAAAACTTGGAACTAGCTGACTATTCCGTATTAGGATATACTGTATTCGACGAAAGTTTTAATATCATTGAGCCTATGAGTGAAGATGAATAAGCCATAAACGTTAATGAACAAATTGTACAATAATTTTTAGATGTAGAGAACATATTGGCGGAAATTTCTACAATGAAATGTTGTTATAATCATAATACGAGATTCAGTATCTAATTAATCAAAATAGAATTAACCCATAAATACTAAATTTTAAAACCCATAAAACAATAAATATACAAGAGAAAATCTAGTTTACTAAAGCAGAAGCAGTAGCAGATTCGTATTTCCAATTTGGTGGTAAAACGGAAACAGTTCTGTAGTAACGAGCTAATCTGTGGATTCTTGATTCGATTAAAATTAATCTAAATTTAGAATCTTTATCTTTTCTGTTACGTTCTAAATGTTTTCTAACTGAAACAGCTTTTTTAATTAAAAAGTATAAATCTTCTGGAATTTCTGGAGCTAAACCGTTTGATTTTAAAATTCTTAAAATTTTGTTACCAGTAGCAACACGAGTTTGGGAAACACCGTGAGCATCTCTCAATAAGACACCGATTTGGGAAGGAGTTAAACCTTTTCTGGCGTATTTGATGATTTGTTCAACAACAGCATCAGAAGAAAGTTTGAACCAAGCTGGTGCGTTTCTTGAGTATGGAAGAGCGGATGATGAAATACCTTTACCCTGAATTATGTTAGTATTAAAACTCAAACACTATGAAAGTAAAAACTCAATGAGCTTTAAAATGTAGCTATACACATATTTGTACATTACCTAAATGTCGAAGTCATGATATGTAACAAACAACTAGTAATATGTAGTAATATGTATTACATTTAAAAACTGGTATCAAACAGTTTATAGCAATATAGAATCTTAAGATATGATGAAAAATCTCTTCTCATCATATCAACTCCATAAAATCACCGTATTGACCCGAATTAAATTACATTTTAAATAAAATGAACTCTTATTTTTATTCAATACTAAACATAAAGAATAACCAATGAAGGGATCCTTATATGCTTAATACAATATTGTTAGTCACATACTGAACTGTGCATACGACCCATTTTGACTGATTTTTTTAATTTATATTGATGTTTATTTGAAATAAGAATATGAAGAAAATTTGAAAATTTTCAGCTTTGTATGATTCTCAGAGATTACTGTAGACCCATCACTCAAAACCGCATAATGGTTTGAAAACAAAAAGTTAGCGTTCTGAAAACTACAGAAAAATAGTAAATAGAAGAATGAGCAGTCCCAGAATTTGTGAATTAGGAAAGTTATTATGTAATACAATTTCAAATTTAGTACCTTTTTTGGTTTTTTGTATGATTTGATATAAAACACTAAATAACTTTATCAGAAATATCTTCAAAATCCTCTTCCTCTGTAACATCAATCAATCAGGTTTTTGGTTAGTATTATGCTTTGGTAACTGAGTGTGGAGGAGGTACTTACTTAGATACACCGGCTTTTTCTCTCATCAGCTCTAAAGCAGCAGCATATAACATTCTTAATGATTGAGTAGCAGTTGGGGGAAGCCAATACAGTAACACGAGTGGACTGGATTTTCTTCCATCTTTTAGTGTTAATGGGTATGAAAGCACAATGTATCTTGGGGAATTATCAGGCAACTCTGCAATTAAGTCTTCTATTGATGTTATAATGCCAGCATCCTCATCTCTTTTGATTGTGTAGGATACTTTATCAATCTCGTCTTCGCATAATTAGCTCTATTGCACTATAAGTACTACAAGTTATAATTACATACAAATTACAGCTTGCACTGAATCAACCCTTGCACTCCCAAAACGGAATTTACGTAGTTCAGTAATTGTTTCTTCAGAGAAAGAATATAATGAGTTCGACTTGGCAAATGTTAGTCATTTAGTTGCATGGCTAATTGTAAACAAACATACCATATTTTAGAGTCCGCTATCGATGAGCATTAACTGTATTGTGTATGTCAACAAGCATCTAATTTTCGAATTTCAAGACAAAATATGGTGGCTCATAACCATAAGTAATACTCATCTCAATAACGGTAATTGAAGACGTTAAAACAGTATTATGCTGTAATATACAGGTAGCTAGGACGATAAATAGTCGTTCACAGGCATTTGAGGTTGTCTTTAGAAAGTTGTTTGCCATTACAAGCTACAGGGGTACTGCATGAACAGAAGATGATCAACTAAATCCGTACACACTCCAACAGTATGAACAATGAACACAAATAAACAAAACATTTCCTAATACTACAACATAGTATACAATTTAAATAAAACACCAAAACCAAGCAGTCCAAAAAAACTATGAAAAGACTTAGCCAACCCATTGAACAATAAACAAAAAGAAGGAAAAGTTACAGCTGCAGTAGAGTATCAAACCTTTATTTCACCATTTGAGATTAAATCAGTATTTTTCTTTTAATTTCTTGACAGTTTCCACAGTGCTGTCACAAAGATTCACTGCCACTCTGTTCTTGGATAGTAAGCCCAGAACTTGAAGTTCTGGATTCTCTCAAAAAAATTTTAAATCCTTCCTCATCGATCAGATCTTCAATCCATTTTTCGATCAATAGACCAAGCACCAATAACGACGTTTCATCAAACCTTTGAGCAAGGTTTTTGTACCTACAGCTCACATAGTAATGCAAGTTTTTCAGAAGTTCGGAGTCTGGGAAGCTCAGCTCAGAAGGTAGCTCGTTTCGCTGTAGAATTGGTATTTTAACTTCGTGATATTTCATTGCCGATAAGACATCATCTGGTGCCTGAAAATGATTTTCAAGCTTGATTTCATCGTTGCATGATTTATAGATATTGGGAATGTTGTAAATACCCATATTCTGCAATTCTTAAACAACTGATACTAAAAGATTTAAAAAAAGTGGTCACAATAACTACAAACGAGTCTAAATTGTCAGGATCAGAGATATGCCATCCAGCTCGCCTTCGTTACGGGTAATTATACTGTGCTGGATTTCTCCCCTTCAGTGGTCAAATTAACCATTACCGCCATAATGAAAGTCAGATTACTCGTAACATCAAAATAGCATCCGCAAGAATCGAACCGGACATTTCATCTGGAACAAACTTAAGCCCGAAAGCATAGAGTTACTATTTCCACTAGAAAGCCATAACAGCAGCAGTTGTTGAAAAATATCGGTATTTACCTAAAATGTTGTTATGTAATACTAGTTTAACAGGATCAACATGAACTTGTTTGAAGGTTGAGGTTAGTATATTAACCAGTGGATTTTTCCGTGTACTGGCACTATGGAGATATCAGAGGTTTCCAAACAAATAGACGAACTGGCTAAAGCGGTGGTAAACAAAAATCAAGAAATTGAGCTTTTGAAAAAAGAATATGAACTAAAATTATTAAATTTATCAGCATACACAAATAATGTAACATCGATGTTATTACCTGGAAGCGACTTTACATATATCTCTTCGAGCGAGTCTATCAAACAATATCTGGAAAACGGAGTTTCCGATTCTAAAGAGTATTTGATAATACCTATAAAGAAAGTCACAAGTACTGACAATATTGGAGAGGTCTTAAAAGAATTGCATATAGAAGAAGAAACTGATCATAATGGTCATGATGATACTGATCATGTCAAAATCTTAGAGCCTAAAGAGATTCCCAAATCCAAGTTGGGGAAAAAGAAACACAGCAGGAAGTCGTGCTCGTTTTGTAATTCTGTCGGTCATTCAAGAGCGAGCTGTCCGGTAAGATTAACAACTTCCCAGCAGCCGTAGAAAAGAAGTCTACAAACCTTATCAGGATTAATTTAGCTGTAAGAGATGCCCTATAGGCTGGGTGGTGTCTCAAGGCTATATTGTCTGTATTTACAAAATAGAGTCGTCATCGTAAAGGGAGTTTTTATAAGAATTTGTAGCAACTTAGCCCGCAACATATGTATAATCTACATTTTTCAAGCATCCCTAATCGAAAGAAATAAATATAATTATATGTTTATTGTTATTATAGAACAAAATAATATTATACAATTGTGTATCCATGAGCGCTGGCGACTTTATCTTCCAGTAATAGGTTTTCCTGCCGTTGCCATTGCCTCTGTTTGTTGATTAGTATATTAGAAATTCCAAGATAGAAGATTCTACCTATAACCGTCACATTTATAGCTCTTTTTGAAAGTTATAACTGTAAAATAGAAATAAAAACATGCTATATAGTAGATGATTATAGGGAGGAAAAAGTACTCACCTCTTCTACTAGCATCTTGTAACAAATTGGTATCAACCATATTTTTATTTAAGTAAACGTATCTCACTGTGGATCCTCTAATAAAAACGTTTCTGACTGATGTCAAATGTGGATACTTTAACTCATTATTACATACGATATTGTCTAGTTTTAAATTCAAATACTGGTCAACGGACTTTAATGTTCCTTTCAATTCAATATCATTTTTCAGCTTCAGATATTAGTTAAAACTTTGAACTGGGATAATAAAAATCATAAATTGTTCAATCCATGGTGAAACTAATCTCATAAAGAGCGGATATCTCAAATTAGTTGGATGGAATATTAATCATACGTACCTCAACAGTTACCTAATAGTTGTTAGAACACTGCAAACAGGACAAAAAAATACAAAAAAAAGCCGAACCCAAACAAAACTTACTTCTTGATCAACAAGAGTTTTAAAGAAGGAAAAAAACAGCATCTTGTAATGTTTCACTTTATGTTGATATTCGGTTCCTTCTTGAAAGAATTAGATTCTGCATTTTAATTTCCAAATTTTTAAGAGGGTTTTGAGCCACTGTATGGTCCCGTTTTGGTAACCACACAACAACTTTGACTAGTACAAACCATATACAATATAAATTGCTGGCTGCTACTGAATTCTAAGAATTTTGAATTGAAATACGTGTTTATTGTTAAATAAATATATACGTACAAGACTTGGTGTAGAAATGGAAATTAAAAAAAAGTGATAACTTCTAGAATTTGATCCAAGCTGCTTAGACAGACAAACCTAAAGCTTCCCTTTGAGATTTTGAATTTGGATCAAAATATAATGGTTCTGAAAGACTTGTGACTCTTGAAGCATGTCTAATTTTTCCATTCTCATCGTTGTAATCAGCAATAGCAATATGGTTACTAATTCTGTTATCCCAGATAACAGAAGTACCTAAACCGTATGTAGTAGGCTGCCATTGTAGTCTGACCTGGATATCCAAGTTCTTCTCAAATACGTCAAATAAATAGTTTAGGATTAGCTTAGATTCATCTGGTTCCAAGCCAACAATCTCAATGGTATGAGCTCGGTTAACAAATATAGATTTCCAACCAGTAACCGGGTGAGTAATAACTAAAGGATGGACGCGAATAATATTTTTACCACCGTCCAAGAGATTATCTCTCTCCAGGTACTTGTGAGCAGAAATATGCTTTGCTGATTTTCCTTCAAGGAATTTTTGAAAGCTTGGGGACAATTTATCGAAGGCAGCGTAACCTGAAATAAACGACGTGTCACCACCAACTGGTGGAACAGAATCTAGATGGAGATGGGTGATACCCTTGTAAATGTTAGTATACTTAAAGGTGTTAGACCAATGTAAAACTTACTGCTGGGGAAAATTCATGATCCAAATCTGTATGCCACACTGAAGCATTGAGACCTCTTTGATACTTCACCAAACCGCCGCTGATACAATGTTAGTTTCACTCCAGTCCAATATGCGTTCGGGATCTATATGAAAACAAATGTGACTTACCCACGGTTAAACTTCGACCAAACGACAGTAATTCCAGGAAGACCATTGACATGTGCAGCTAAGTTATGAACCTCAACTTGGCCGTAATAGTTACCGAGTCTCAGGTGGTCTTGTGGAGATAAATCTTGATCTCTGATAACAACAACAACCCTCTCAGCAATCAATAGAGCGAGCTCGTCGAGTTGCTTTTCATTGAGGTCAGATAACTGAATACCAACTAGTTCTGTACCAATATACTTAGTCAAGTTGCGAACTTCTTTAACTGCAGCAAATAATGCTTTCTTCTCAGGGTCTGCGTTTTTACCTCTTTCAACGTAATTCTCATTTCTCGTGCTTCTTGTTTTCGTGGCCTCGTCCAAAAACAATGGGATTTGTGGTGGTCTTTCTGGATAACCTTTTGACAAGTCAATACCGTATTTTTGGTATCTTCTCAGTGTGGTCTCTGGCAAGTCTTCTAGTTCAGAATCCCCGAAGCCACCTTTTGCATTATTCACGTTCTTCAAGTCAACAACAATCTTCGTTTTTGAAGACTTCAAAGATGATTTCTCATCCTCATTGTTTCCAGAATTTTGGGTGTACTTATTGATAACGTCTGAAACTGAAACTGATGGAGCCATCTTGATTATAGGTATATAGGTGACACTTTTTATAACTGATTGGTTATGAAATAGTGAATATTCAAAATTCAAAGTAGACGAGGGTCTGTTTCCCTTTTATACTCCTTTATCACCTGATAATCTCAGCACTCTATTGATTTGTAATTCGGACTGTCAACGCCAGAGTCGCCAGATCTGTGTTAATATAACACTTACTCTGCCACAGTTTGTGATAGCAAATGATAGCAAGCTTCAGCACACAAGCCCAAAAACACGAACAGTGTTACCGAAATCCCCCCTGTCAGTCCAGTTTCACAACTAAAAAACCTCGCACAATGACGACTCATGCAGCTCATATCACATCATTCAAAAAAGACGACATTCTAATCATTGTTCATTACAGACCACTAAGGGTTCAAGATTGAGTACTAATTAAGCATATTTTCAAAAGTGTTGCCCAATACCACAAATAATATAATTAATTATCTAATCATTATGTAATTGTAATGAAAAAAAATTTTTGATGAGATGATGGAGGGAAAAAAAAATATCTTCTTGATCATTTAGGAAAAGAATTAATTAATTGAGTTGTTTAGCTTGAAATGGGTAAAAAAAATTTCAGAGGTAGAAGAAGACAGGGCCCGAATAGACTTGGCTCGAGAGATGATAACCCTAAGGGCGGCTGGCTTGAATTGCCAAAGGAGAATAGTAAATGGGAAACGTACTATAAATCACAGAATATCATTCCAGAAGAAGAGTGGAACACTTTCAAAAAAGCCTGTCAAGACCAACTACCGTTGACATTTAGAATCACTGGATCTAGAAAACACGCCAATGAGGTGCTGAAAATTTTCAAAACTAAGCATCTGCCTAACCTGACAGACGTGGAATTTGAAGGTGTAAAAATTAAGAATCCAACTTCACTACCATGGTACCCAGATGAACTGGCGTGGCAGTTAGACGTTTCAAAGTCTGCGTTGAGAAAAAACGAAAAGTTTTCAAAAACTCAACGTTTTTTGGTGATTGAGACAGATGTCGGTAATGTTTCAAGACAGGAAGCGGTATCAATGATACCTCCATTAGTACTGGATGTCAAACCTCATCATAAAGTTTTAGATATGTGTGCGGCACCAGGTTCGAAGACTGCACAACTTATCGAAGCATTGCATGCAAATGACGACGAGCTCGTTTACCCATCCGGTATTGTCATTGCTAACGATTCTGATGCTAAAAGATCACACATGTTAGTTCATCAGGTGAAGAGATTAAATTCAGCCAATTTGATGGTTGTCAACCATGATGCTCAATTGTTTCCAAGAATGAAATTACCTCAAATGGATGAGTACTTGAAATTTGACAGAATCTTATGTGACGTTCCTTGTTCAGGAGATGGTACAATGAGAAAAAACGTAAATGTTTGGAAAGATTGGAATACTGGTAATGCTATTGGTTTACATGCCTTGCAGTACAACATTTTATCAAGGGGTTTGCAATTACTAAAGAAAGGTGGTAGACTAGTTTACTCGACCTGTTCTTTGTCCCCTGTTGAAAATGAAGCTGTTGTTGCTGCTGCTTTAAGAAAATGGGGTGATCAAATCAAGCTTGTAGATTGCGATGATCAGTTACCTGGTCTTATCAGAAACAAAGGTTTAACTACTTGGAAAGTTTACGGTAAAGATATGAGTTTGAAAGAAAAGGGTGATCAATCTGTTCATCAATCATTGTTTCCACCAACTGAAGAAGAAGTTGAAAAATTCAACCTACACAATTGTATTAGAGTTTACCCTCATCAGCAAAATACAGGTGGTTTCTTTATCACAGTTTTTGAGAAGTTGGATAGCAACAAAAGAAATATTGATGAAGAAGAAACTTCAAACAAAAAAGCTAAAATTGAATCAAAGAAACCAGTAGAGGCGGTCAAAAAAGAAAGATTACCAAGAGATGCTAACGAAGAACCTTTTAATTTTTTACCATCTCATCAAGTGGAATTACAAAAATGCTGGAAATTTTATGGTATAAACGATAAATTTGATAAAACCGCATGTTTGGTTCGTAATGCAACTGGTGAGCCATCAAGAATTATCTATTACGTTGCTCCTTCCACTAAAGACATCATCATTGAAAACGAAAGTAAACTTAAAATCATCCATGCAGGTATCAAATTGTTTGTGTCTCAAAGAAATGATATTGAATGTAGTTGGAGAATACAAAGCGAATGTTTACCTATTTTGAAAAACTTCGTTGGTGAAAACCGTGTACTGAAATGTAACTTGGAAATGTTTGAAAAATTGTTGAAGGAGGCTTTCCCTTCATTCAGTGAATTAGAACAATTAAAACTTGATTTAGACTTCTTAGAAAAAATCCAAAATTTGAGCCAAGGTTGTGCTTTTGTCAAAGTTGAAAGAGAAAATGAAAATGATGAAGATTTGTTTTTCCCAGTTTGGAATGGAACGAAGTGTGTTAATTTGATGGTTTCAAAACAAGAAACCTATGAGTTATTGTATAGAGTATTCAACGTAGAAACATCAAATCAAACGGAGTATAAACAAAAACCTTTAGGTCCAGGAAAGCCAATTAGAGATATTAACGAAAATGCAGAGACTGAAAACACAGAAGAAGCAACAGAATCAACAGAAGAACCACAGAATCTGTCTGAAGATTCACAAATTGAAACTCAATAATTAAATGTACTTTAAACTCTTTTTTGTCTACGTTCTATAAATATTTTTGTGTACTTGAGCAAGAAGCTTCCCTGTGTTTGATTTTACGAATAGCATGAGAATTTGTTATGTTATAAATTCACATTCCTGAATCTAGAATTCCAATAACATTTTGTACAATATTAAACCTTTTGTAGTTTGAACTCGAATTGAAATTGAATGATATCTATATATATTCAAAAAATATCCATAAATACTCTAGGCAGGTTTTGTTTTTATTATATGTTATCTTATGTGGTTTTAGGGCAAGCTCTAGGAAGTTTCGTTATTCCTCGTTCGCAGCTCTAATTCGAATTTTTAAAATCGGAGCTGCTAACAGCAATTTACCCATTATGTATAACGGGTATGTTATCAATTCTACACGCAGTTGGGTAACATACAAAAAGAAGCGGATAACTTGAAGTATAATGTAAAACTGATTTCATGAATATTAACTAATAACAAAATTGTCAAAAAAATTCAAGATCTATAATGGAATCTTAAGAAAATCAACTTAGAAAACAAGTTTTCTGAGAAACAATTATCAAACGAAACTACCAGAAAACAAGCTTTCAGCACTGTTAAATATTTTTTCAAGATATCTAAGGGTCAAGCAGATTGAACACTTAGTTTTTCAAAACTGTTTCATCACCAGGTACGGTTTTGAAAATATTTTTCTCTTCTGGATGTCTTTCTTTTCTTGAACCACCAAACCATGATTTAAAATCTAGGATTGATTTCAAGCTCCAGATTTTAACTCTCATCAGATAATAGCATACAAGTGTGGCGACAAAATTGAATATGATAAAAGCAATAATTAAACCAAAATTTCTCCATCTATATGACCATTTGATATTAAAGGAAGTTGCCATCATCTGAGACTGCATTGTGTATGGACAGTATTCACAATTAGAGGTAGCATCTGAATTATTGAGATAACCACCAGAATTACCGATAAAAGTATCAAGATATTCACCACATGTTTGACCTGATGGTGGATTAAATACATTGAATTCATAAGATTTGCAGCGAACCGGTCTATCATCGACAACAGTTGAAACAAAACTCTGAACAAAATAGGTATAAGGTGAAACCTTATACATAAAGGTCCAAAATCCAGGCATTAATTCTTTTAATTGCAAAATTCCGCAGAATAAAAGCATAAAAGTGAATAAATTGGAATTCATCATTGCAGCAGATGGAACGTTTGGTGAAAAATATAAGATCCACAAACCGTATGTTGTGTAATAGATTGGGAATAAAACAACAAACATTAAAAAGAAATAGCCTGCATGTTCTGGAGTTGCACTAAAACCGGCTGGGAAGTAATAACAGAGGAAAGACAAAAACTGACAAAAGAAATTATAAATAATTTCCCAAAGTATTTGCGAGATGAGTAATACTGACCAATGAAATGTATTACTTGAAGATTCACGAACTTCAAATAACTCTCTCGAATCAAAAGCAAAAACATGCATTTGATTTACTAAAGCAACTGAAACAACAAGAATCATAAAAATTGACAACAAAGCTAATTCTGGAGATAAAGCAGAATCGTTAATTTTAACAAAAGAGAAACCAATAAATAGAGAACAAACGACACCTTCGGCGAATTTTGCTCTGATGTAAACAGGTGATCTCCAAAATTGCATAGCAGTACGTCTGAATACTACCTTGAATTGATTTAAGTAGCTTGTTGCAAACTTTTCTTTCAATAGTTCAGCATCATCAGGTAATGGTCTTTTTGGTAATTCCTCATGTAGTATCTGAATCTCTTTGTTTGATGCAATAAATTCTGGACTTTCAGTCCACAGTTGATGCCAATCATCGGCTGCTGCTGCTGTTGCACCAGCTCCGATACAATTCAAAATATATTCAGCTGGATTTTCAGAAGCACCACATTTAACACCTGCTTGACGCTCAAAATATGAAAGCATTGTTTCAGAATTTGGACCAATATCACCAAAATAAACAGTCTTACCACCCTTTTTAAGCAATAATAGACGATCAAAAACTTCAAATAATGTGGCTGATGGCTGATGGATAGTACATAAAATTGCTTGTCCTGAATCGGCCAAAGCCCTCAAAAATTGAATAATAGACCAAGCTGATTGAGAATCTAACCCAGAAGTAGGTTCGTCTAAAAACAACAACAGTTCAGGCTTTGCAACTAACTCAACTGCAATTGACAATTTTTTACGTTGCTCAACGTTCAAACCCTTACCTATTTGACCAACAATGGCTTCAGCATAATTTTGCATACCCAGTAATTTGATGATTGTTTCGACGTAATCAAGTTTTTCTTCTAGAGGAACTGTTTCAGGCTGTCTCAACTCAACAGCAAAGCGTAGAGATTCGCGAACTGAATATTCGGCTAAATGCAAATCCTGTTGTTGAACATAACCTGTACGACGTTGAAAAGAATCATCAACATGACGACCATTAACTAACATGTCACCAGTAATTGATCCAAAGTTAACACGCTGAGACAAAACATTTAATAAAGTAGTTTTACCTGCACCAGATTCACCCATTAGTGCTGTCATAGTACCTGGTTTAACATAACCCTGAATGTTATCCAATAATTGTCTTGCTGCACCGTTGTAAGGAATAATATAATCAAGATTCTGCCATGAAAAAACATCTCTTTTAGAAATGACCGCTTCCAAATCGACACCAGGACCATTTATTGAATGCATCATTTCGTCTCTTGTAGCAACTCTACCATCAACAGTCTCTAATGATTCGGTTGGCAGATGGCCTCTTTTGTAGAGTAACATATCTCCTGCACCATCAACATTTTTAACGAACTCTGAAATAATGACATTGACTATAATAAAAAAGACAGTCCAAGCAATACTAATACCAAAGTTTCTCCAAACATGACTAAATTTATAACTGTATTTAGCAGATATGTAGGCATCCCCACTTACCCATGATTGACCAGCAACTGCACCGTCTACAGCACAAATTTGATTCTCAATGGATACATTCTCATATCCAGGGCCGCTTGGAACTAATGAAGCACATGGAAGCTTTCTACCATGAAATTCCATAGCCATAATTTGTTCAAAAATATAATGTAACGGGTTGATCCATGAAATCCATTTAATCCAATGGTGCATTCTTGGCGTTGGAATAACAAACCCAGTATATGCTGCCAAAATTAAGATGGACAAACCAGCAATCGCGTAAGCAGTACCACCATCCTTTGTCAAATTGGCAACAACTTTGAAAAAAAATGACAAACATTGTTGACCAACAAATAAAAATAACAGAAACGAAAAGTATGCCCCTGCTTCATGCTTTAAACCAGGCATCCAGTAACAGAACAATGAGAAGATAAGGATTGCAACAAACTTCAAAGGCATTTCAGTAAAGACTTCTTGTAACGCTTCAGCAGACTGGTGATACATTGAGTAGGACTTCTGTTTCAAGATGATTGGACGGTACGAGAAAGAATGTGATATTTCAGCTAACGATGTAACAGCACAAAATAGTAAACAATAAAACAAAACCGCTGATCTGGAAAAGCCTCCCACTGTTGACTCAGGTAAGTTGTAATACAATGAACCAACAATTAAACCTTTAATAATAAAGGAAAATAAATAAATCAACTGGTATGTCTGTTCCCCTCTAGATCTCTGGAAACCTCTTTGAATGCAATACAATACTTGAGCAGGATAGCTGATAACAAATCTTGATTTTTCACGCTGACCTTTCATTCTACGTTGAGTTTTAGCTGATTCCAATCTTGCATTTGTCTCTTCAGCTGGATGAATCTTATTGTACTCGTCATATTCAGCTAGTAGTTTTTGATACTCTGGAGAATTTAACCAATATTGTTCAAAATCATCAGCAGTTTGAGGCATTGGCTTTTCAAACCCTTCTCTAACAAATCTACCATTAGGATCGGTGACTGCAGTTAAAAACTCAGGTGTGGTCATTCTTGGTGGTTTATACCAACCCATGTTCTCAAAATATGACCGAGCCTCTTTGGCTGGACCAAAATAAACTTGACGACCAAGATAAATGACAGTAACCTTGTCAAACAATTCATATATGTTTTCACCTGCTTGATAAATAGCCACTAAAGCTGTATTGTTCAATAAGTTGGTAGCTGCTCTAATAGCCTGAGCAAATTCTAAAGCAGTTGATGCATCCAGACCTCTAGTGGCATTGTCCCAACAGTAAACAGAAGCATTACAGGCTAATGCTTCGACAATAGAAACTCTCTTCCTTTCACCTCCAGACACACCTCTAACAAAATCGTTACCAACTTTAGTGTTATAAGTGTGGCGTAAGCCAAAGACAGTACACCATAAATCTCTCATTGTGTTGATGTACTCGGCTCTAGACAAACCATCGATTCTGATGGCCGGAGTTTTAGTTTTCAAAGCAAAATCAATGGTTTCTTTTACTGTGATCAATGGAAAGTGTGTGTCCAATTCAGGATTGTAGATAATATAGCCTTTGTAGTTTTTCATCATCTCTTCTTGTGACAGACCGTCATATGAGAAATCTCCGCTGACACCTTTCAGCTCTGACGTTTCACCACTGCAGCACTTTAATAGCGTACTACAACCTGCTCCTGGTCTCCCAATTACAAAACACATCTCACCAGCATTGATAACACCAGTAAAGTTTCTAATAATCTCCCTTTTAGGAATTTTGTTTCTACTGAGTAGCTTAGCAGGAGCTGTAACGATATCTCTAAACATTTCTTCCACAGTTGGAGCAAACGCAGCAGAAACATCATCACCAAGCGCCGTCAAGTTCTTGAACGCTACACCCGCTGCTGAATCTTCGATTCCTTGTTCGAGTCCTTTTGAAGTCAAGTAATGTAACAAGACTTTCAAATCAAAATCATTTTCATCAACTTCGAATTTACCTTCTGATGCTACCCTTCTGGATAACGTTCTTGCTAGTGATCCAACTCTGTCCAGAGCATTGTCTGGGTGCGTCAAAATTGTTTTCAGGTGGTTGGAATACAAATCATCCGTGTTGTTGTTTTCAATATCAGTTGCAGATTTCTCTCCCAAATGATTATTATCAAGGTTGTCCTTGTTGAGAGGTTGAATATTAGAATCCTTAGATTCAACGTCACTAGATGTCGACATTTGTTTAAACAGTATCAAAAGACTCTCTCTAGCTTGATGTTTATGAGAATATGGGAGATCTGAGCTTTAATATAGTTTTGCAAATCTGGAAACTAAGCTCAAGGCTTTAATGGTGTCGGTCCGGAGTTTATCAAGATCTCTCGGGTTTTCCTATGTTTTAGCTGACTTAAACAAGAATCTCCGGCCGTACTGCAAATAAGCTGGCAGGAAGTGCTGATTACCATTAACCGAGACACTTCTAATTCTATTTGAGTAAACTCGTTTTGGTAGATAAAAACTGTCATTCGAAGGCCATGAGGTAATATGAGCGTTTTCCTGTATGGCAATCGTAGGTCTGTCTTTACAGGAAAACGGATTTCTTTTTGGAGCTCTCTATAAGAGACGACAGAACATGGGTTATTGGACTATGCCTAGATATTCTTTATGATATCGAACTTAGAAACAAAAAGGGACCAGCATTCAGGAATCAGTCCTGGAAATCAGCGCTGATACGAAAGCATCACTTCTCCTCCAGTAATGAAAAGTCCTCTATGTCATAACTGTGCACAGCGTACATTTTTTGTGAACCTGTGTGAGAAATAGTGATCTACCACAGTGAATGTCGCTAAGGACCAGAATTAAGCAGACCGATCTTGTGGCTTTGGTCCAGCGCTTCTACCAAATAAGCCACCATCACTAGGATCTCCAAATACTGGCCAGGTTTGCACGAAACCACTCCAGGTTGGGATCGGAAGGCTTATCTACCATTCAGAAAACCGAAACTGTGAACTTATTTATTTAGTTCTCTTACGGATACACAAGTAATCAATGGCCGAAATCGTATGAGTATATGTTATTGTTGTCTATGAACTCATTGGTGTTATAGCTCTTGCCGATTATCAATGGGTGTTTAATCCGTACCAGTTTTATTGAAACTGAGAATTCAGCAATGAACTTCATTCTTGCTTAATGGCTCTTACAGTTCGCGATTCCCTGAGGTTTTTTGTAGCTTTCGCCTGATTGTAAGGTAGATAAATGGAATCCATGATTTCTTCCTTGGCTCGTATGTTGCTATGTTTGTTATCGCTATAAGCAAAATAACAGAACGACAGAAAGAAAGTACTTAAAATAACTAAAGGATATAGAGGAGATAATGAACCGCTCTCGTTAGACCGTGACATCTTGACTGCAAAACGTTTTCAGAACCTTTATTAGTGTGATCATGATTCTATTACAAAGACGCAGTCTGATAACTATTATATTACTAGATTTAAAAAAATGTCCGTGCCAGTTTGAATAACTTCATAATCAATCACAGCGTTTATATATGGTATTTTCCTTATTGTCGCACTCGCCGATTAGTCTCAAATTATACCAATTGTTTAATAACTTACAGGAATAATCATTTTCAAATTTTTTGATGCTATTCCTGCACAAATACTTCGTACTCTGAAGTCTCAATGTGTAACTTTACGATATACGGTGAGACTTTTTCTTTATCTGATCATCGCAAGATCTAATCCAGCATCATTTTCACCGAGCTAAGTTTATGGACTTCTTAATGTGAGAAGGGTCACTTTTTATCTTTAAGTAGACGTAGTCACTGTTGTTACGATGTATAGAACCAGATTACCATTTATTTAACTAAAAAGAAAATATTACAAAATGAATTTCAACCGTCATTCACTAGAACCTCATAATTTTATCGAATAAGACCTTTGATGATCAAAAACCCAACTACGAAACTAATAAATATCAGTAAAACAATAAATTTGAAGTTTTTCCACCATAACTTCTTTTTGATCTTTAAAGTTTTTGTCTTAAAACTATTTGAGATATTGTTTATTCTGTCAGTTTTGTTTACTAACAGGTTAATTCTTTCATTTCTTTCTATTATCCTTTCTATGTTGTCATTCAATATATACTTGACTTGATCTAAATTATTATTCAGGTCATCTGCGAGATTACTTGAAAAAACCTCTTCCTCTTTCTTAATGATTTGATTCATTCTCAGTTTAAACGAAACCGGATTGGTATCATTCTTAGTAGACTGTTCGCTAGATTCCAATATATGCAGTTTGTATTCTTCGACAATTTGAAACAGTACATTTAATGGGTATTTCTTTGAAATCAACGGGGAGCATATTGTTAATACAGTGACAAGGTCGTTTGAACTGTTTTTCAGAAAACTTTTCATGAAATACAGCGTCAAGTCATATTCTTGGCTATCAATAGGAATCGATCCAATCAATGAATCTGAAGAATTTATTAATCCTAATTCATTTGAGAGAATTTCAGAGCAGTTCAAGTTTAGTTTGTTTATCAGAGATAAATTTTCTGATGTGTATAGGGTTGTGGAATTCAGTGTTAATGTTGTATAAACTAGTGAGAATTTCAGTTCATCCATTCTTGTTGATTTAGTCGTCAAATGGCGGTGTAGTTGAAGTAACTACTACTTGCTTTTTGTAATCGATTTTGAGAGCTAGCTTAATGACACATTGTTCTGCCTTAATACCAACCAGCAAGTACAAACGAAAGACAGGACTTCGCTGTTTACGTAGTGACTATGAAAACCGTATCCATTTATTGTGAATCATATAACCATATTATCAATGTCAAACTATTTATGAAATATCAACTAAAGAAAGAGAAAGTGTGTAAATATAAAAAAACCTTAGAAAATCCGAATCATTCATTAATCAGTTGTCGTTTTGTGAAGCTGCCAATATCCTTAAGATGTTTAAAAACAGGTTGATGATGTCCAAATATAAACTGATAGTGGCACTGACTTCCTCGTCAGGGTGGAATCTTCTCATGATCAGTTGGGTGTCGATAACAATGTATGCACCAAATACAATAGCGCCAACCGAGCTATATACCAATTCGGTTGTATTTGAAGGTCTGATAAAAAACCAAACAAAGCCAATACCTATCAACAAAAATAATGCTGAATTGAGGACCCCTAGATACGTAGTGAAATCGTACTTTGTCTGTAGCGCAAAAAGAGTTAGACCAATAAATATAAATCCTGTTATGAGTATAGCCTCTAGCACAATTTGAGTGTCGTATAACGAGGTTACTAAACCGATCATGTAGCCTTCGCACAAAGTGAAGCCAAACAAAAAGATTAAATTTACCGGATATGATTTAGATTTGAAATAAGCGGCAATCATGAAAACAAATGATCCAACTATCGAAGTGAAAAACAACCACATATTTGTTAGACACCAAGTCTTAATTGAGTCATTGAGATTAATACCAAATCCAATAGCCATAGTCACGAATAACTGTACCGTCAGTAGAGAATAAACTTTTCTCAAAAAGCTTTGACGAATTGATAATTCACAGGCTGATACAGATGTAGAATACTTAAAATCATCAGGAAGATTATCAGACTCTAATCTAGGTGTAGCGTTGTTATCTGAGTACTCAGGTGGAGCATTTATGGGAGTATATGAAGTCATTATTTGGATATTGTTTGTTGTTTTGTGTTCGTAAGTTTTTGACTAAAAAACAAAGAATAATATCGAATTAAACATTTTCTTGTCAGTAGATTAGTAATTTTCAAATATAGAAATATGCATAAATACACACACATACACACATACACACACAACTGAATGATATCAGAATCAAGGCAGAAAAAAGTACCTTTCTTCTTTATCAGCAGTGCAGTACCTCTCTCATTTAGGATATCATCATATTAAATATTCAAATAGAATGGTTAAGTAACAGGTTTGTTATTTTTTTTTTACCAGTTTTAAAATGTACTAATATATATATTAGTATATGGACCACAAGCAAGAACATATATCAGCACATAGATCCATTTTCATAATTGAGTAATTAAAGTCATAGTTTTAATTTTTTTTAATATTAATGGTGGATGTATTGTAAGTGCCAAAGTGCTGGCCCAATGTAACATATTTCAGTGCATTGCTTTGTATATTTTACGAACGACAAGCCTGAAGTTCAAATTCCAGAGGGATCAACTTTGAGTTCTACGGTATAAATGTATCATCAAGTTTTTATCTTTGAGAGTATAACAAGAGCTTTATCTTTGTAATCTCTTTTTCTTTTCCGCAACTCTCTTTCTTTCCCTCTCTTGTTCCATTAGTTCTTCTTTCTTTGCAACTCTAGCAGCTCTGTCTTCTTCTCTCAACACATCAAACCCTGTAGCTTCCATATCTGACTCATCGTCGTCGTATTCGTTTATATAGTCGCTTCTACTCTTGCCTTTATTGAACATCTTCCAAATCTCATCGGGGTCATAACCAGGATATTTGGATTTGCTGCTTGACTTTGAAACCAAATCTTTATCTTTGTTATCGCTGTCATATTGGTCATCATCTTCTACAATGAAATCTGAATCATACGCGTCAGGATCCTCATAAGAATGCTGTCTGAAATTTGGTTGTTTCATTTTCCTTTTCATTTTTAATTTTTCAGCAAGCTCTTTTGATGGTTTTGCAAGATCTTTCCCTCCTGGGAATTTCTTAATTGGCGTCCGATCTTTGGTGGTATCATACATTTTCCGGGATGATAAATCTTTTCTTATTGGTTCTTTTGGTTTTGATATTTTATATGGTGAAGTGTACGCTGAAGTGTGCGATTTATATGCTGGTGAGTGTGGTTTATTGGTCTTGTCTGTTACTAACAATGACGGATTTCTAATGATCCTTTCCATAGGATCAGGTTTTGGTAGTGGTTTTATTGTTGCTTCAGCGATGAGTAATGCTTTTTCGTTATTTGCCTCAGCTCGTTTGACTAATTCAGCATACGATAATCTTTTAACGGGTGCTTTCAATGTTATGGGTTCAGAGCTCCTGCTTTGTGAAGCAGGATTTGAGTGTATCTTCTTATCAACAGCCTTTGATCTAGGGGTGGTTCTAGTAATACTAGATTGTGATTTGGATGTTCTTTGTCTTTTTGAGACTAGTTCTGCATCTTTTTTTTCTCTTTCAAGTTTCCTTGCTGCCTTTAATCTCTCAATAGCGGGATCAACCTCTCTTACGTACTGCTTTGGCAACAGAGTAGTCACCTTACGATTAAGATTTCTTGATGGTGAAATTAGCGACGACTCATTCTTTAATGTTGAATTTGAAGAGACAGACAACACTGTTGGATTATCTTTTTTCTTCAATTGTGAAATGATTGAAGAAAAACTCATCAGAAGTTCTCTATTTCTGTGATCAACAAACGTTTCAATTAATAATGTTAAGATGTTGTTGTCTGTTATTAGCGATAATTGTCCTCTGTTTCTTATTTCGAGGTCTTGATTATGGATGGTTTGGACACGCACATCAACTTCATAGCTTGAGGTTTGACCGAAAATGTACCAAAAAGAATACAAGAGTGCTACTACGAACAGATTTTTTCAACAATGCTCTGATTTTATAAAGCTATTAAATAAGATATATGCAATGATACAAAGTAATAGCACAAAAAATACACAATTTGAATTGAACTTTCGATTACAAAAAAATTTTTTTGTGGTTTTTTCTTCTTATGAACTAAGAGTGTTTTTTTTGTTTTAAATTAAATAAAAGTAGTTTTGGAATAGGAGATCACCATCCACTTGGCTAAACAATCAAGTAACGGATTGGAATATGGATCTAAACAAACTGTTAGTACAATAGAATAACCGAAGATACAAGAGACTAAAGCAACCTACCAATTTAACACCGTAACCAACAACACCCATCATAATGAAACCGATTCCAACAGCTCTGATAATTTTAAAATATTCTGTATGTTGTTTGTTAGTCTTACTGTACTGACATGAATTTGAGAGTAACTGAAAACAGCTAGAAGGTCGTTCCAACCAATGAACCAGTTCACCGATTGGTTCGTTCTTTAAATAAAAAAGAACTGGGAAACCGCAGTCTAGTATCATTCGTTGCCGAGATCAAATTTTGTTGTTATGCTACTATGATTAACTCACCTTTTCTATCTGGTTTTGTACATTTCTGAACAAAAGCAGCTCCATCTTTGAAGAATTCCAGAGGAACCTCAGTTATCTTTTCTAATCCATCAGCAGCCATTTTTCTGATTATAATACTATAGTTGGTGATCTGTTGAAATGATTAGATTTATCTATTGATATCAATTCAAACAATCGACGTGTCAACCACCAGAATTTCAATTTTTAATCCTCGAAAATGCTGGGTTCGGAAATCAGTGTATACGGGTAACCTTTGAAATAAACTTATCATTATATCCTCGAAGGTAATTTACTCCGAAGCTAGAAACTTACTATGAAGAAAACCTCTAAAACCTTTGATTCAAAAGCAGAAATGTGTTTTACTCATGAATGTAGATATCCAAAGTGTATGTAAGATTGTTGAGAAATTGACAACTTCTTATGGCAAAATAGCTTTTACTATTGTAATTCGCTATTCTGACCTCATACCTGCTAGTAATATCAGTACCTATGCTGGAATCTGTACCTGTACTTGTCCCACGCTCGTCGTTATCTTTGGCTACAGAGGTTCGTAATTGGACTACATGTATTGTATGGGTACACCGCACAGAGCCTTTCTGAAAATTATAATCCTTCTTATTATGGTACATTGAAATATAAGCTTTTATCTGAGTAAGATTTTCTTGTAGAATGCGTCCCTTTTAAAAACCTTTCCACTCCTCATCACTATCATCTTCATTGTTCTCTTGATTGTCTGAAATATCATCTGCTTCCGTTGTGTCAACATCTACTTTGCTGCCATCAGTTTTTTCTACTTTCTTCGAAACAGTTTGTGTCAGTATACCCCATCTAAACAATCTCTCATCAAAAAGTAAATCCTCTTTAGTCTTTTCTCTTAGTGGTTTGAATAACGCGGATTTACTTAACTCTTGGAATGGTCTGATTATTTCTGCAATTGGGGTGTTAGAAATGATTTCCAATCTTGCTTTTTCATCTGACTCTTCGTTTTCTTCTTCTTCATCCAGTTCTTCAAACATAACCTTTTCTAATTCATCAAGTAGAATATCAATAATATGGAAAGGAATACCGTTTGGTATTTTCTTATCACCTGATAATGGAACTTGGACCAATACAGTGTTGATGTACTCCATCAATAGCTTCTCATCCCAATTTTCATCTCTTAATCTTTTTAGCTGGCCATTCAGAACTCGTCTTATTAGAAGGTAAAATTTATCAATTCTGTGTTGATCAATACCTGACCATTCTTTCGAAATAATTACCCAGAAACTCTTTGAAAACGTTTGAAAATTTTCCAACGATATAATGGTCGAATCGCACAATGATCCCAAATTGTTTGCCAATCTCTGTTGAGGTCTTGGTCTATCACAAAACCACATTGAGTAAAATAATCCTTTCCATAATTTCTCGAATTCAAATAATGATAGCTTTCTGCAATTTTTTAAATATTGTTTCAGTGATTCTACAGCTGCATCTCTTGTCGGACGATCTATTAAATGTCAGCTTTCTAATACAAAATATGGAAAACAAATCAAAACTTACCGTTAGCCGCTAGTCTTTTAACAAACGTGGAGGTCTGCAAACTTGTCATCTTTCAGCTTAACTCTGTGTTTGAAAAGTATATATACACACATTTCAAAAAAAATTCTGTTAAAAAAAATATCTGAAAATTTCTGCGATGCGATCAGCTGATTTTCACGTGATTTATATTAAAAATCTAAAAGGAATATAAATTTGAAGAGGTGAGCATAACAAAGTAATACTAACAATAAAGATAACTACGACAGCTATAATCAATATGAGGATGCCAATAGTTCCTGAAACTAATGATGAGAATGGGATAAATCCACATATTCCAAAGTTTATCTCATCAGCACCGTGGTATAACGCAGACCCAGATTCCAATGGCGATGTGTTGAATCATCAGAGAAGTTCCAAATCACAGATGACAAACAATTCAGAACCAAGACGAGGTGAGGGTATTTCGGACGAATTTGTTGTTGACGAAACAAGTCTTATGTTACAACCTTCTAGAATGACAAAAAAGTTGTTGAATTCAACTATAAGGGCAAAAAATATATGCATAAATTGTGGTCTTAAAGGCCACAACAAAAGAGACTGCTTGGAGAGACCAAAAAAGAATAAAATCACAAAAATCAATGATTCGGATAAATCCAGTACGTTGAGAAACAAGATTGTTTCGAAAAGAAAGGACGTTCAAGACTACGATACTAAAAGAGACCGTTGGTTCGGTTATGAAACAAAGGAATATGATGATTATGTTAAAAATTGGACGCCAAATAAGTCTGCTGATGTTGAAAAGGAGGGTGAAGACGAATTTGATGAAGAGGATTTAGAGGCAGAAGCTAAGTTGTTAGGATTGTGAACTTCACTTTGACTTTAAGTGTAATACTTATTATTGGGCACACCGTTGAGCTCGGAATGGGAATGTCACAGTTATAGAGCAGATTTCGGTATCTCACCACAATGAAAAAACAGCTGCAGAATTTGTGCACTCTGATTTCAGCTGCTCAAATTATCAAATATGGGATATGAGAAGCCTGATAGGTATTTCGCCCTGTTGTCAAGGACGGTAAATATTTTTTTTTTCTTTCCATAGCTGAAACCACCCTATTTATGGATTGTCACAGATATATTCAGCCTTTGCAACTCTCGGTGCAAAGTTGTAGAATTGCAATGAGTATCGCCATATTGCATGGTCTGATGATTGCCAGGGCTTGGAGACCATCGAATATCTCGAATAAATAATCAAACTGGGCTGATCTCAAAAGCTAGATGTTGTAGTAATTGGGAACCGAGAATGTCGCTGTCGCTAGTCCTTGAGCACAGTAAGCGACATGCCAAATATGATTTACTGTCGCATAAGCGACGCCTGTAAAAGCGAACAGTAGTATGCGCGTCACAAAACAGTGCTTGTTTGTCACAATATATCCGCAATCAGACTTTAAAGAACCACTCTTTCGGAACGTACTACTCACTATAATAAATGTTTTGAATACAGTCAGCTTGATCCATACTATCAGTCTATTAACTTGATTGGTCTTTTAGTGTTTTTTTGAACCGTCAGCGTCGCAATATAATTTTGAAGGGGAACACGTGCCCTCGTCTCGGAAAAACCCTGCAACAAACTAAAAAAACAGCCAGATAAAGATAGTCCTCGTCTTTTGTAAAAAATTCAAAATCATACACTTAACTGGGCTATTATTGCAATAAAGCTATTGAAAGAACGGTCAGCGTTTATATTTTAGTAACATCGAAGACTCCGTGACTATTTTGATACTCTTGTCAGACAATTATCATATCAGTGCAGACTTCGATAAACCACAAGTATATGTTAGTTTCATCTTGCAGCCAAAATATATTAAGTCAATTTTTCAAGTGTTGACTTCGACACATTTTTCTTTTGACTTGATATAACAAGATTCTCGGAAGAGAAATTTTCCTTCGCTTCAAATAATTATTGTACAACCGTTTTCTGTAGTGCTGAGTACAGATATAGAATGAAATTTGGTTCTCAAATAGTGTCAAGGTCAGTGCCGGAATGGAAAAGTTACAACATTGATTATGATGACTTGAAGCTGAAAATTAAGCTTGCAACAACTCCAAACATAAACGCATCGAAGACTCAGACATACATAACAGATCTTTATAACTCTTTCACAGAGCAAATAGATATCATCAATCTTTTTATAAAATCAAAAATCGGTGAAATTTCAAGGAGAATCATCAAAATTGAGAGACAAATTAATAACTACAAGTACTCTTCAAAACATATATTCAACGATCTGGAATCAATATCAAACGACTTGCAGAAAGTGACTAGATTTGTGGTGATTCAAAAAACGGGTATCAGGAAACTTTTAAAGAAATACACTAAATATTCGAATGATGATGGATGCTTAAACGGTAACATTAACAAATATCTAATCAAAAACAAGGAATCATTTATCTACGTTGATTTAACTCCGTATCTGTTAGAGTTGGCATTAATTTACGACTTATTGCGAAATAAAAATAACGACAACTCCAAAACTACAGATTCGTTATACGATAACTTTGATGTTGATTCTCTCAAAAATGGGAATTTTGCGTCAAAATTTTTTGTTCACTATGATAATTTAATGGAACTAACGTTATATTTATTGTCGAATTTTGAATTGGTAGATGGACATATCAAATCTAGTTCCATCAACTTAAAAAGGCATCATAGCTCTTTGAGTTTAAAGCAGACAATATCTGATATATATGGGGACACTCAAAAACAATCTTTTTTGAACAATCACACTGACGAAGAATCCGATCAAGATAATCAATATAAACGAAACTCAATATACACAAACAAAATAGATCAAATAAACAGTGTCAATGACTTGACCCTGCTTCTATTAGACGACCCAAAAAAGTTGTATTCAATTCAAAACAACAGCGATCCTGGATATATATTCAATAATTCAAATTTAGAAAATTCGTTATTGGTTTCAGCAATTGGCGGATTAAGGAAGATTTCAAGCGCAACTCTTCCAAACAAACTAATAATCCAGATTCTAGGGTCAAATGATTCATACGAAACCTTTATGAGTAAGAATGATCTGTCCCATTTGAACAGCTTTGAGAAACTTTCAATTAAGTGGATATTTCAGAAAAAAATTAAATCACTTTCAAAGATACATTTGAACAGGTCAAGATTTTTTAAAGATTTTAATACAAAAGACAATCAGCAGAACACAGACTCCAAGTTGAAAGTATGGATAGATCTTGATTCAAACATAAAGATATCGAAATGCGGCTCGAATAATCCAATCTGGGAACCCAACGATTTACAAGATGAGAAATTTCCTTACTGTGTAGTTGATATTAGATGGAATTTGAGCAATGCGGAAGAAACAAGCCCCATTTTAAATCAATTACTAAGCTCTCATTTATTATACAAAGTTAATTCAAATTTTACATATTTATATTACTCGATTTTAAAATTTGATAAGGAAAAAATTGTAAATAAACCAGGGTGGTGGAAGTTGATTGGAGGAGAAGGGTCAGACTCAACTGACATTAGAAAGTTTCCACCAAAAACAGGGAGAGCAAAAAACAGTACTTCAAATACAAGACTAAACGTTCTCTCTAAAAAGCAGATTAACAGCAAAGGCTCATTGAGTGATGTCTCATCGACTGCTCAACCCTCAACAATCAAATACTGGAATGAATTTGATAATGGATCTGAAAATGGAGATGACTCTATCTTTTTAATTCCTGTTTCTTCAACGGATGAAAATTATATAATGTCTTCCTCTAGCATTGATTTTTTCTTAAAGCTATCTAACAGGTTGACATCCGCTTGTCAGAAGGTACTGAACTTTTTACATATACCAACACAAAAATCAAAACAAAAGTCTAAATTGATAACCATTAATAGCCACAATTACTACACAATTTCAGATTCAGATACAGATGCGAACAACCTTGATATCAACGATTATGACGAAGATAATCATTCAACATATGATGACTTTAAGGATTGTCAACACGATAAAGTGATAACGTTTCTTTACTTATCATTTTTATTTCTTTCATTACTAACAACTGGTATTTCAATAGGTATAATATTTTCTATAAGTTGGAGCAAAGATCTTAACGGTGAAATTAATATGAATCCAATTGTGATTATTATTATCATTATTGCGTTGTTAATTTCTTTATTTTTATCTATCTTTTCAATATGTTTGTTGATGATGAGGATCAATTATCCGCCACTTTGGCACTCGACGTTGATATGGTTTGTTTTTATAATTGTTTGTTGTTTAATTATTGGTGGCATTTCTGGTGTTTTTGGTTTTTAGCGGAACAATGTTAGATATTTATATACTGTCTTAAAGAAAGAGTTATTATACAAGAAACTTAAAGGCATTTCTAATTATTGACTGAGAACTATATTTGAAGATATGTATTTGAAAAGGTACCATCTAAGACTACTGTATAATACCGATAACAAGATGCAAATACACGGTATGGCTCAAAATATAATTGTATAAATTATAAATTTATAGAGCTATAAGAACAAAAATTATTTGAATAAAGTTATGGTTTGAAAGAATTCAAAACGACAACATACGCTGATATTGAGTGTTTCATTAGCCAAGACGATTTTGAAATTGGAGATGATGCTGATGGCAATAAAGAAATGCTTTCAGTGTGTTTCAGTTGAGATTGCAGGAGATTTCACTATGTGTGATACTAGCTGAAACTAAGCTAGAGAAAGTTTTAAGACGATACAAAAACCGAGTGTCATAATATTAGGTGTCAGACGTCTCATGTTTAATTAGCATATTTAAAATCGATTAGATATAAGACAATTAATAGTAAATGTGGAGAAAGTAGCAGAAAAGATAGAATATACAGTGCTTGTTCATGAAGGACTTGCTGACTGATAAAACTGATGAGAAGATATTAGGTGAGCTTCAGCCATATTTCAAAGAGGAAAAGAAGTGGAAAGGTGATGGCTTTTTCAAGTTGGAATCTTATTATCATTGTGGATCCGCTTACACTACAAAGTACGTGTATTGTATTTAATTGATTATGGATATGGCTCAAGGTACTTTAAGACAAGAGCAAAATATTTTTATGAATACAGACATTGGGCACTTCAAACCCCAATCCGTTGAAGCTGGGAATGCTTCTGGTTTAGTTTCTTCAGAACCTCACTTCAACTGGGTTGGAGACTTGGATATCCATTATATTTTATCAACTATGAGATCAGGAGAACTGCGGATGATGGGTGTTCCAAGATGTTTGTTATTGAGGCTTGATGAACGATTGTCTTCAATTTCACACAAATTTCTCTACCAAATTTATTCCACTATGTAGTTACGTCTTTTCTAAGTACAAATTGTAAATCAAACAGCCTTCAGTAATATAGTATCGGTGGAGAAATGATTAAGTACAAGCTAAATAATTAGTAAATAACTCTATTCTATGGATTCTCCGATAAGTTTGAACGTTAAGGTATGCTTCTGGTTCTGAATCTCCCTATTACAGTGATATTCAAGATAAAACTTGCTGAATACTCTCATATATTGCTACAAAAGAACAAATAAATGCTACTTTAGGTAAATATTCAGTTGTATGCTATTTAATATTGTGAAGAACACTATTACAACATATCTACAGATATTTCTAAGTGTGTTGCAATCACACTGTCGTTCATCTTTACATAGAGAATTTACTAATACATATTATACATTTTATGGGTCTATCTAGATGGCGGAATATGGTTCCTAGATTTTGAAGCTTTGATAACATCAAATTCAACACAAAATTCAGCTTAACATCAAAGCTGGTAACCAAACCTTTGCTGGCACCATCCTATGCCATGTTCTTCATACTCCTGCTTTGTTATTTTCACCTTGTCGAAACTTTCCCTCTGATTCGCAAAATAACAAGCACATTCCCAGCCATATGTACTTGGCCTTTTATCAACACCGACTCTTATATCCCACTCAGTAGGTAAGGATCTGTTCAATTCCTTGATAAGCCTTTTCTCAAAGTTTCTCAAATTAAAATTACCACCTATCAAAATTATGTTTGAAACAATCAATGGTTTCACTAAATCAGGTAGTGAATTTATTGAATCTATTATAGTTTCAATCAACCCTGACTTGTTACTTATACTTAAAATTTCAGGATGGAACATGGTTTCAGGAATAGAGAATCTTTCATCGTATAGTTTTAGGATTTGCTGTGATTGTGGCTGATACTTTTCTTTTAACTCTGGTGTTAATACATAACCTTTGGTAGTTGTATTGAAATCAGGCAATACATATTCAATTAAATCTTCATTTCCTGTTGATGAACCACCGGAACATTGAAGCTTTTTTATTTTTTTTAAAGACTCGTTATAATCGAGTGAGACGAAACAGGACTGTTCTTTGATATTATTTACTAATAAAGTTTCATCTGTTACATTGTAATGCCTAAATGAAATAACCTCTCTTAAGACACCCGTTAAAAACCTTCCTCCTAAATCTAACCTTCTAACACCTTTCCAATAAACGACACCATATATTACTGGTATGATCCATGTGCAATTGAATCCGGAATCAATAACTAACTGAAAATCATTATGTTGTTTCAAATTTTCACTGGGTCTGTCAGTGTCAAAAGTGTTCACCAGTTTCGGCTCATACAAACATTCGTTTTTTTCATATTTCCATGGAATAAAGCTTGCAACTGGTTGTTTGTACATTGATTTGAATCCGTATTCTTCAAAAACAATTTGATCTGTATTAATAGATAATTGCGGCAGTTGGAAACAGTTCTCAGTTAGTATTAAATCTGATTCATTAGGCTCAACGTTCAAACCAATATCCTTTGAGTTAAACACATAATCCCATATAGGCTTTTCAGTTTCCCAGCTGACTAATTGTCCTTTTTCGAAAGGTCTTTTGAATATCAATCCAGTTATATCGTTCAGTGAATCTAGTTGAGAAGCTATCAAGAGCCTTTTATCTTTGGTTTTTGTTATACAATTTGGAATGGTTTTTAGAGTTAAGGGACTATCTGTGTTAAATCCAACCTTTATCTCGTAAGATCCATTATCAACAATCAATGTAGACATAGCTTGTGGAGGTCTTTATTGTTAGTCTTAGTTCTGTAATCAAACCTCTTTAAATTTCACAGATTTGGGTTCAAACCGGTTACGTAATTATTATGTAACATTTTGGTTTTATGTTGCTACAACAACATAAGAGTTATCCGGGTAGTGCCTCTCTATTATTTAATTGTTTATGTTTATTTTTCTATTTTCGTGTCAATCAAACAGAAAGACTTGACTAATTACTTGTGATTCTATTATCTTTTTAACATTATTTAAATAACTTTTAATTGTATAATCATCATTTATTATTGTCAGGATAAAGAAATAAATTATGAGTTCACCTACTCATATACACTTTAAATCTTCTTCCAGACGCGACAAGCAGATAATTGAATCTGATGAAGATGAAGTCTATTCTGATGTTGCAGATATTTCTATGATCAGTGAAAAAGAAAATTTGAACTCTCCAGCTAAACATTCATCTTTTTTATCGCCAGTAAAGAAAGAGCGTCGCTCTTCATTTCTGGCTCCCATTAACCAAAATGTTTCAGCTCCAACTTTGTCACCTTCAAAAAAACAAAGAGAGACTTTAATCGAACAGTCTCAACAAAACTCAAAGCAAATAGCTCAACAAGAATTGAAACCGGCTAAGGATGAACAAGAATCTAGACTGATAATCAATAAGCTGATTCTTACCAACTTCAAATCTTATGCTGGATCTCAAGTGATTGGTCCTTTTCATTCTTCATTTTCTGCTGTTGTGGGTCCTAATGGTAGTGGTAAGTCCAATGTCATCGATTCGATGTTGTTTGTTTTTGGTTTTAGGGCGAGCAAGATGAGACAGGGAAAACTATCAGAGCTGATTCATAATTCTGAAGCTTTCCCAAATTTGCAATCTTGTTCCGTTGATATTTATTTTCATAATGTTGTTGATAATTCAGATAACTCCACAACTGTGGTACCAGATTCAGAAATAATCATTTCCAGGAAAGCCTTCAAAAACAACACTTCCAAGTATTACATCAATACCAAGGAAAGTAATTATACCCAAGTAACGAAATTTCTAAGGGAAAAAGGAATCGACTTGGACCATGAAAGATTCTTGATTTTGCAGGGAGAAGTTGAAAGCATTGCTCAAATGAAGCCGAAGGCTGAAAAGGAAAATGATGATGGCTTATTGGAATATTTGGAAGACATTATTGGAACAACAAGCTATAAATCCTCAATTGAAGAATCAATAAAAAGGATTGATGAGCTGAATGAGCTTTGCTTGGAAAAGGAGCACAGATTTGAATTAGTTCAAAAAGAGAAGGTCTCGTTAGAATCTAAGAAGGATGATGCCTTAGAGTTTCTAAGCAAAGAGAAATGTTTAGCTGAACAGAAGTCATTATTATATCAATTCAATTCTCTAAAAAGTCAAGAACAGATTGAAACCAATCTCAAAATTATCAAGGACCTGAAAGAAAAACTACTGAAGGAACAGGGCGATTCAAATGATTTTCATTTAGAAATCAAAAAGTCGAGTTTAGTATATGAAAAACTAATCAAAGAAATTGAAAGCAGTTCGGAAAAATTGAAGGAGTTGCAATCAAAACATAGAATTAGTAGTAGAGAGACGGTATCAATAGAAGAAAAGCAGAAAAATCTGGAGAACAAAAAAAAGAAAGCTGAGAAGTTATTGACTGCAGCCATTCATTCACTGAATGGAAGTGAATCGAAGTTAAGTGCTTTTGATCAAGAGAATAATGAATACATTAGTAAATTACAGGAACTTAAGGATTCCTTAGGCAAAGAGAAGATACTGTTAGAAGAAATCCGTTTGGAATTAACTGATAAAACAAAAGGGATCAGTGAGGAGATTGAAGTTCATCAAAAAAAGCTTCAACCATGGAATGAAAGGCTTGAAGAAAAAAAATCTCAGATAGCAATTGCTCAATCTAAAGTTGAAATGCTGAAAGATAGAAGAGGTCAATCTGACAAAGAGATTCAAGACTTGAAATTGAAAATCGAAGATATCCTAAAATCAGGCCGAGAAAACGAAAAAAAAATAATTAATTTCAAAAGAGAGCAAATCCATGTCAGAGAACAAATAAGTTTGGGTAACGGTGAAATTGAACATGCTTCTAAGAAATTAAATGAAATGAAGTCAATTTTATCGAACCATCGTCAGAAGACTCAAGATGCTCGTGGATCATTATCAAACGTTGAAAACAAAAGTAGAGTTCTAACAGGACTTATGAGATTACAACAATCCGGTCGTATTGAGGGATTTTATGGTAGATTAGGTGATTTAGGTACAATCAGTGACAAATATGATGTTGCCATATCAACTGCTTGTGGTCAACTAGATGATATGGTTGTTGAAACGGTGGAAGTTGGCCAGCAATGTATTGAATATTTAAGGAAGAATAACCTAGGTTATGCTAGATTTATTTTGTTATCGAAATTAAGAAAATTCAATTTGAACAAAATACAAACACCTGGTAATGTTCCGAGATTATTCGACTTGGTTCAATCAAGCGAACAGAAATTTTTGCCTGCATTCTATAGTGTACTTCAAGACACCTTAGTGGCAGATAATCTAAAAGAAGCAAATAAAGTTGCCTATGGAAGCAAAAGGTATAGAGTTGTCACCTTGGATGGTAAGTTAATCGATAAATCAGGTACTTTGAGTGGTGGTGGGAATGTTGTAAGTCATGGTGGGATGAAATCTTCCAAGTCAGATTCAGTCTCTGAGGATGAAGTGCTGAAGCTGGAACAAGAATTGAATCAAAAAGAAGCAAACTTTGAAATAGCCCAGAACACATATTATGAAATGGAATCTGAATTAAAAAAACTGAAAGATAGAGAACCTGAAATTGAGTTGCAATTATCCAAAACCTCGTTAGAGATTGAAGCTCTATCAAATGAACTTTCAAATAACCAAAACAATTTAATGGAGTCGGAGCGAAATATTTCAAGCATTGATGCGAACGACACAGAAATAAAAGAAGCTGAACGTGCTGTTTTGGGTCTACAAAAAGAGTATGATGTTTTGAAAGATCAAACGAAAGAGTTAGAGAACAAAATCAACGAATTGCAAGAGACAATTATGGAAATTGGTGGTGTCAGACTAAGATTACAAAACTCAAAAGTTGATAGTGTAGTACAAAAAATAGAAATTATAAATGAAAAAATGTCAAACGATAAAGTTTCAATCAAAAAAATTCAAAATGAATTGAAGAGATTCAATAAATCGAAAATTGAAAATGAAAAAGAGATCACTAATTGTGATGAGGAAATAGCTAAGATCTCTAAAGCTTACAAGGAAAAATTGTTAGTTTCAGAAAGTGTTGAACAAGAATTGGCTGTTTTAATTGAGTCTAGGGATTCGAAAAGGGAACATGCTGAAAATCTGAAAGGAGATCTAGATGAAAAAACGAATAAGATCAACGAATTAAGGTCAGCTGAAATTGAAATTGAGAATTCCATTGAAAGGCACGATAACATAATCAAAAGAGAGCGTAAAATGTATGAACTGAATCAGCAAGAACTAAAATCCTTAGAAATCAGAAACATTGAAGTACTTGTTTCATGGATTACAAATGAAGATGAAAAGTCTCAATTAACGAAAAGTTCGATATGTGAATTGTCACCAGATGAAATTGGCTCATTGAATATCTCCAAAATTGAGGATATGATTCATGACTTAGAAGTATATATGAAAGAAATCAAGATTGATGTGGAAGTTTTACAAGAATACGGTAAAAGGCTAAAAGAATATGAAACCCGTAAAGAAGACTTAAATGAATCGGTTAAACAAAGAGAAGATGTCAAAAAGTTAAGTGAGGATCTAAAGAAAAGAAGATTAGACGAATTCATGGAAGGTTTCAACATAATCTCAACCACATTAAAAGAAATGTACCAAATGATCACAATGGGTGGTAATGCAGAATTAGAACTGGTTGATAGTTTAGATCCTTTTTCTGAAGGAATATTGTTCAGTGTTATGCCACCAAAAAAATCTTGGAAAAATATCTCTAACCTGTCAGGTGGTGAAAAGACATTATCGTCATTAGCATTAGTATTTGCGTTGCATAAATATAAACCTACTCCACTGTACGTCATGGATGAAATCGATGCAGCTTTGGATTTTAGAAATGTTTCAATTATTGCTAATTACATCAAAGAACGTACAAAAAATGCTCAATTCATTGTTATCTCACTAAGAAATAATATGTTTGAGTTATCTCAGCAATTGGTAGGTATTTACAAGGTTGAAAACATGACTAGAAGTATCACTCTACAAAACAAAGACCTATTGCATAGTGAATCTAGTATCAGTACGGATAACCACAACAGTTAGGTGATTCTTGGATTTCAAGCTGTGATTGTATTTATAATATTGTCTTTCGGTCGCTTACTAAATTGTAGTTATTCTCGGAGATATCCCATTATAGAAGGTATTTGACATAAACAGCAAATCTACGCGCGAAGAAAAAATTTCGCAAATAATTCCCATTTAGAGTTATTTTAGATTATGATTTCTTTTATCACCGGTAGTTGAATGAACGATCTGATCACATTTAATAGCTTTTGAATTTTGTGTGCTTGGATAGAATTCTGACCATCAGATGACAACAGTACTGAAGATATTATTCATATCATGACTTATTCGTTAAGCAAAAAGCGAAGAAAAACAACAACCAATATAGCAGAAACTGAATCAATAGTACCTTCACCAGCTACAAAAACAAAAAAATTTTCCCGAACCTTTGTAGGGTGTTGGACATGTCGTCAACGTAAAATAAAGTGTGACGCTATAATCCCGGCTTGTAATAGATGTCAAAAGTCAGGTTTGTTATGCGGTGGGTATGAGATAAAATTGAGATGGTCAAATCCTCTTATTGTCGATAACAAGAGTTCTAAGCTGATCAGCTTATTCAACGATGTGGATGAGTCAAATCAAGAGTATTTTCAACGCAGAAGTGTTGGGTTTGTTAACTGGAAAAGATTGTATCAAACCTACGAGGAAATTGATGATGATATTAATCAGTTGAATAAGTTTGAGACCCAGCAGCTTGTAATTGGACCATTTTCAGTATTCAGTAAAAGTCATGGACAGCCGTCTTTAGAGTGTGGTTTTTTTGAGGAAAGAGATGGCTCTTTTAATTACAATGCTGATTTTGAGGGTTCTGAAATTGAATTAGACAGTGGTGGTGATAGGGATGATGATGAACAGAATGTGATATACTACAAGAATGCGACAGACAATTACTCAAACAGAAATATAACTCATTTAGCACAATCAGCTTCCCCAACTAATGGTAATATAGGTATTAATAACACAGATGTAAACTCATCGACTCTGAGTAGCAAGGAAAAGCATGTTGATCCAAGTCTCAGGAAATTTGCGAAGTTAACAATGTTTGCAAAATCAAAATTCAACAACAATCCATCCGGCAGAGAGTACTCTGAAATTGTTTTTTCAAACAGCAACTCGATTGACGGTTCTTACATTTTTGATATAACTAGTAATGATGATATCAAAAGTTTATTCAAAATAATACAAGACAATGATCCTAAAAATGAACCAGGAATCCTAATTCATTCGTTTTTTTCAAATTTAGTTAAACATTTTGTGGAAAATGAAACCTTAAATATTTTTTGGAATGATCCAAAGATGATTCAAGAAGTTAGGTCAATTATTTATGAGAGGTTTGCAATGTTAATATTTGAACCCGGTGATGGATTGAATTTGCTATTGTTACTATGTACCGTTACTATATCTCTGTTAACACTCTCGAGATTGGAGAACACTAATGACGAATATCTAAAAAAATCAATTAAGTTTAGACACTTTGTTGCTAAGTCTTTTAATGATAACATACAGAAAGACAAAGGGGTTACTTTCAAGAACTATAAATATGCGTACTTAATTCTAGTATTTTTACTAATGATTGAAAATTCATTTTATATCACCAAGAACTTTGAGGAAATTTTCAAGTTAGGTGACAGTTTATCTGATGATTTTCCGGGAAGTAAATATTTCAAATATTTCAAAATTTGTTATCAATCAACATTATTCAATGAATTAAATGACATCAATTTGAACAGTCAAATCAAAGGTAAGAAAGTTTATGAAGATCTTAACGAAGATTACAACCTCATTCAAAATTCAAATTTTATCAAAGTAGGAAAGCCTTTGAAAAATGGTTATGACAAGATCGAAATCAAATCAAGACCAGAAACTTTGAGTAGAAATATTTTAAGAGTTCCGAAAATCACAAGTGATGATGAACATGTTGACGAAAAACCTCCACCTACATTTACGATAAGGTTTTCGAATGTGAAAGACGATGAATTGGGAGGTTCTAAAGAATCTAAACGCCTTTATGAGTTGCCTAACAGAACTGAGAACGATTATAATGATAAAAGTGATAAGATATATGAAGATTACAAGGGTATAGGTATTGATGACGAAATGGTATTATCTGGTAATGGCGACAGTAACGTGAATTCTGAGGAAGAGTTAAACTACGTATATGGGTTACCATTTTCCTTGATCAAAGTATTCAATGAATTGAATGAACTAATTCATCATAAAATTTATTTCTCAACAAATAATGTGTTTCCTAGAAATTTTCCAAAGATATGCGCAGATTTTGAGGACTTGTTACTGAATTATTTCAAACAGTCGAGGATTAAAGACTTTGAGAAGTACAAGATTTTTGACAATGACATCAACCTAAATATAAACTCAAAAAAGTCGCAAGATTATCTTAAGTATGAATACTTAAGAGAATTTCGTATTATATACCATAATTTAGTTTCATTTTATGAATGCCTGAAAATATTCTATTACAGAATGATCAAAGATATTCCAGCTTCAAGTTTAAAGTTCCAGGTTAATGAAATTTTAGACCATTTGAAGATTTTAAATCTTCTGCAGTTTAAAAAGATTTCGAAATTTGTGTTATTCATATCATGTGTTGAAAATGACAATAATGATGACCTAAAATTTCAATTCCAAGATATATTCATGAATGACACAAACTATTTTAATAATAATTGGATTATGAAACAGCTAATACTTGAGATATGGCATAGAAAAAATATAAAAACTGCGGACAAAGATACTAAATGGATAAAAGTACTAAGAGAATGGGATATATGTCTGCTTTTGGTTTAATTGTCGAATGTCTCATGTTACTTCTGCTCGTTTTTAAGCATACTAATTTATACGCCATATAAACGAATAATATTTTGAATCTAATTGCTTTAATTCCACCGGATAAAAACATTAATTCGGACAATATTCCACTCTCAATTTGCAAAATTTAACTGACACTTTACTCAAGTGTCTAGTGTTATCTAGTGATTTTAATATTCAACTTGTTCGAAGTCTGACGTGAACTGTACAATAAATATTCATGATTAATTGAAATTTGCAATCTTTTAAATTTATCGATCTGTAGACTCTATCGCTTTTTGAGATACAATATCACAAGCAGCAGCACTAAGTCACTTATCATAAGCTCCTCTACATAAAAATAACCAATAATAAAAATAGTTTATATGAGTAAAAATGACATTCAAAACAAATAAATAAATAAATAGACAGATATCATACGTTACCAGTTGAACGATTCTTCATTATAATCAATTCTAACTTTTGAGGTTAAGATTTTTGCATTAACAATTCTTCTCATTGTATCGTTTAATGATTCAGGACCACACGTAATGAAATCTGATGAAAATACATCATCAAGGCTCGAGTCAACAATTTCTTGTAAATCTGGCTTCTTATTGTATTTGTTAATTTTAGAATTTCTTTCACATGATTGTTTCTCGCTTGTTTTTAATAGTGAAATATCTTCGACCGACTCTGAGTTTGATGATTCAGAGTTATTTGTGAGAGGACCTTTCTCAGCAGTAGCAGTTATATACACATTTACAGAAACACCGTTCTCAACTAAATAATCTAGGTCTTCTTCAAAAAAATTCAAGTATGATATATGGGAAACGATCCAAGTCAAACTCAGCTGCTTTTTAATTGATAAATTGACATTCAAATCAATTAATCTGGTTAGATGTGAATATATTGGTGAGATTCCTAATCCTGCGGCAACAAGAACATATCTATCATGGCTCTTTAAGGAAATCTTATGGCCATAAGGACCTTCAAGCATAATGTTACACTCCGTAGAACTTTTATTTCTTGACGATAAATAGTCAACAATCTTTCCAGTTACGCCGTTATATTTTTTGAATAAAACGACATATTTATTTTCCTCCCCTGGTCTTTTTGATTCCATAATTGAAAAAGGGTGTGATTGCCAGAATCTCAATTGTGGTTTTAGAAAATAGATGTAATAATAGCATCCAGAGAAATAATAGTCATTCAACTTGAATGGCTTGTTGATTAGAATTCTAACTAAATTCTCATCTAGTTTTGTAATTTTACAAGATTGTACACCACCTGCAAATAAAATTAAAAAGAATCTCAACAGTCTATCATAACTCCAGATAACAATGCATGCGTATATCCAACCCATCCATCCTAGAATATTACAATGCCACCACATGGACATAAGAAACAGGATACTAAATATTTGGTGAATTAATAAAAAAGATTCATAAGCAACATTTCTAAAAAGTTTGCTAGATTGAAAGGCTAATAACCCTAACAGAGTAGTGCCAACGATACCCCAAATCCAATAAAAATCAATTGCCCAGGCAGGATAATCACCTTCTGTAATTGTATATGCTGTCCATACGGCAGAGTGAATTAGGGCCTGAATGAATAATCCTCTTGCAGCCCATCTATGATATGTTTGAAAAGTTGAAAAAGACCAACCCGTTAATAAAATGAATGGGTTATTTCTTATACCAAAGAAGTAAGTTGGAGGAATTAATGCAAATGATCCTAAAGCAGTTCTATAACCAATCAAGTCTAGAAGTTGATAATAACGATGATTCATATAATCATTTGGTAATTCGATTGAGTAACCTGTGGTTGATGCTAAAACCATATAAATCAGAAAAAACGCAATAACAACAGATTGGATTCTTGTTGGAAAATTGATCGGCCAGAACTTAAATAGATAGTACGATTCCTTGTGTTTGCCATTAAACAATGCCGGAACTGTCAAATAATATCTCAGTTTGTTTAAGAATTTGTTGTTGTGTACGGTTGAGTTCTTGTTTGAGTAGTTCGTGATATATAAACTTGTGAAGTTGATAATTGTACCCACTAATAAAACAAAAATCCAAAAGAATATGTAACCCCAAGAATAGGCTTGAGATCTGATAACCTGAGCATAAATATGGTTGAATGAGCTCTTGTAATAGACGAAAGACGAAGCATTAACACTTATTGGGTGGTGTAAAGTATTTTTGTAATCTGTTTGCGTTGGCTCTTGCAAATAACTAGTTGCATTTGAATAATAATCCTTCAGAGTAGCAACACTATAATCCAATCCTGATTTTTGGTAGCATCTTGTTCTTAAATGTCTATATGCATGGTTAACTAGTGAAGTATCACTACTCTCTGTTTCGAAGCAATTAGTTACTGAACCTAACCAGTCAACATTATGACAACGACAACTATATGCCTTCATACCAGTACCCGTAGAGTTACATCCCCAGTCAAAATCCTTCATATAGTATATACAAGAAGTAGCGAGAATACTGTCAATAATGACTAAGCCTTGAGCGTAATTCGCAAAAAGCGTAAACGTCAAAAAGGTGAGTTGTAACGAAAGTTTCATTTTCAGTTTACGATTTCTATTGCTATTACACCTATTGCTTGATATTTCAGAGATGTAACAACAAGGGGAGGTTACAAGAATGTTTATATATATATAAATATATGTGAAAAAGAAAGTTGAATGATCTGAGTAGATTTTTGGAACGAGCAAATTAATAATTTGCTCAAAAACGGCTTTGGTTCATCAGATTCGAAACTGTTGAAATTTGCATTTCTAGGACGCAAAGGGTGCAATCCCAAAATTGAAAAGAAAACTAAACTGCTAAGATCAACTACTTTTGCCCGCAAGGTTGTTCTTCGTCGCTCCATTTTATATATTTAAGTCTACAAAGAATATTCACTATGCGTCGTTCGAAATTTAATATGCGTCCTTTTCCCTCGCACATAACGCGACACTTTATAGAAACGAGCAAAAACTAGCAAAAACCAGCCAACGAAAAGCCCGTAATATTATGTTTATTGAGCTAGTTTTGATAATGTCCCTTTTTGAGAGTGAATCGGTAATGAACAGCGTCCATACAGCTTTTCTTTTACGTTTTCTCTATCGAATTATAATACTATTTGCTCTAATGAGCATATAATTATATAATTATATTACCGAAACATAATATGTATGATAGTGCAGTTCTACAGTTCGTTAAAACGATAACAAGATAAGTAACCAAAATATCTATTTTATATAGTACATGATATTTTTTATAACACAAGAACTAGAATGTGAAATCGGAACGTAAACGTAATAGAAACGAAGTAAAAAAGAGACAAAAATGTTTCGGCAAACTAGCCTAGTTTATTAAAAAGCTTTTTTCACCGAAATCAGGTGAACCACCTAAGGTTCCAAACAAATCACCAATATAATTTGTTGGTTTGAAGTATTTGTTTCCGTAGAAGACATCCCAGTTGTTAATGACATCTGAAATAAATGGCAAGCCAGCAGCCACTATATTTTTAATTGCAGGACTGAATCCACCTTGGGAAACATCATTGAAGAAATAAGTAGCATTGTAGTTAGGTGGAGGTCTATCAAAATCCGAGGCAGTTCTTAAACAGACGATTCTAGCGAAATCAACTAAGCCGTGTTTAGCTGCTCTGATCATAGCTTCTAAAGTTGCATTATCTTCTTGGGCAGTCGTAGCATAGACACCGGTTCCATTAGTTATCATATTTGTAAAGTTACCGAAACTTTCAGATAATAATCTGCCGAAGTAATAAGTGTCAGATGTTAAAGAATCACCAGCCGTAGCCTTTGGAGGTTGGTTAGCTGGTGCAAAATCGTACAACTGTCTGAAGTTGACTGCAGTCTCTGAACCAATATCAAAGGTACCGAATTCATTAGCTAAAAATAGTGCACGGTCTCTCAAAGCTGCATTTAACTCAAATACTTCAGTTCCATAAATATTGCCGGGATATACGCCTGGTCTCTCAGTACCAAACGCAAAATATCCTGTATCCCAGTCTGATGGCATTTCACGAGAGTCAACTTGGTATTCTAGTCCTACTTGAATAGCATATCTGGAGAAAAAAGCACTACCTAATGTACCTTGGAATGGGTTAACACCAGCAATACCAGCAATAAGAAAATAAGTTTCCGATAAATCGAACAAAGGAGATAAGGCTAAAGCTGTTACGGTACAGGCTGCGTTGATCTCGGATTCTCCAGTGGTGACCTGACAAATCGAATAGTTTGCAACACAGTGTACATGAGGAAATAATGGTGATAAGCCCGGAATTGTAACATTGTGAACCATGGACAATTCCTCTAGCCATGGATCTTGTTCTGGCTCAAACATCGATATGATTACAGCTTTTGGTTTAAATACTGCAAAAGGTTTACCATATTGAATTGCAATATTATCTCCAGTTTCAGTTGCTGAATCCAACGAAACAGTTGCTGAACTTAATGAGGTTGAATTTGAGGATGATTCATCCCGAGCTTTAAGTGGAAGCGCAAAAGCGTTCGACACGAAAAGGATCGTTGCAACAAATGATCTGAGTTTCATATTGGACAAATCTTCGAAATTTTTTGTTTAGAACAATACTGTCTATAAATTTTCGGTAAGTATAACTCAATTTATAGAATTCCAAGGTCTTTTCAGAACCTGACTGGAGAAGCAATATCAAGTGGCACTTTGAGGTTGTTTTCTTATCAACGCAGTAATGAAAATATCCGTATTCGCTAATTGGTAGTTAAAGCAATTGCTGTTATGTTTACAAATTGCGTTGGAGTACACAGTAGTGATAGCAGCATGCCTGTTCAGGAAAATTACTTGATCCGTAAAGAGATCTCTCAATTAGGATAAAAACCAGGATTTTTAGCTGATCTTAGCGAACAAATTAAAAAGCTTGCATAACTTTATATATAGGCTAAAGATAACATTGAACTAAGTTGTAATGCGGAATCATTCAAAATTTGATCCGTAACTGTAGACTATATAACGATTTCTCGTTGTTTTGCATAGCTGGAAAAAACAAATAGGGTGCTAAGTATTTCTGTACTGTCTCAAATTACCGATTGCCTCCATGAGGTCTCGAATAGGTTCAATTGATGATTAAGGATCGTTAGGTTTGACACATTTTTGGTTGTTTTTTGATCTGCAAGTTTTTCATGATGAAATTTGAGCCGTGTGAATTACTATTGGCACTGTTCACATATCTCGGCGAACTACTATGAAAATATGATTACCAATAAAGCTCTTATAAACTAACTGAACGGATTTTTACAACACGATACTAGTGAGAGTAATGATTGTTAGTGAGTCAAGAGACGATTTCTTTCCGGGTACGATATCAACTATTCTGTCATTTTCTCTGTGCAAATATGGGTTTTTAAATATAGGTTACCCTCTGTGGAAAATTTATCCTAAGGGAAGCAGATTAAACATATACATAATGATAATAGCGATCTAATCGTCTTTGATCTGTCTATATTAAATGAAGTTTGTTGCATTAGTATCTGGTGGCAAAGATTCGTGTTTCAACATTATTCACTGCTTATCTCAGGGACATAATCTGGTAGCATTAGCGAATTTGAAGCCTGTAAACTCATTGGTTCAAGAGCTAGATAGTTTTATGTTTCAGACCGTTGGACATGATATTCTAAATTACTATAGTGAGTGTGTTGGTGTTCCAATGTACAGAGGGGCCATAAAAGGATCCTCGAAGAATCAAGATATGGAGTACAATGTAACCGAGAATGACGAAATAGAAGATCTGTACCAGCTACTTTCTGAAGTAAAGAGAATCCACCCGGATGTTCAAGGTGTCTCTGTTGGGGCTATATTGTCGTCTTACCAAAGGATTCGTGTCGAAAATGTTTGTTCAAGATTGAACCTAACCTCGCTGGCATATCTATGGCAGAGAGATCAACTTACTCTTATGAATGAAATGTGTTTATGCAACTTAGATGCAAGGATTATAAAGGTGGCAGCTATAGGACTAAACGAGACTGATCTTGGATCATCATTAAAAAAGATATACCCAAAATTGAGTCAGCTTAATGAAAAGTTTGACGTTCACATTTGCGGAGAAGGGGGTGAATTTGAAACTATTGTTTTAGATGCCCCATTTTTCATCAAAAGACTGAATATTTTAAAAACTGATGTTGTCTCCTCAACTAACGATGTGTGCTACTTAAAATTGGAAGTCCAACCAATTTCAAAAAACAAAGATACTGATGAAGAGTTTTACAGTGTCAATGATAAAACATTCAGTGACTGGGGAAGGTTCATAACTATACCACCTTTGCTGTCTAGTGAATTTCAAGAAATTTATGATGAATCATCCAGCTTAACTGTCGAACCCTTACCTATACGTTCAATTAGGCCATACGAAAAAGTCATCAACCCGATTGTCAAAAGATTGAATAATAGACTTTTCATTTCAAACATAACTGATGCTTCTGAGTCACTAAAATCTCAAGTTGGGTCAATTTTTGAATATTTAGACAACCAATTGAGGTATCATAAATTGGATTTCACTAATATTCAGTCCTCTGTCGTACTGGTTGCATCAATGGTAGATTTTGAGCTCATCAATTCAATTTATACAAAATTCTTTCAAGACCCATTACCACCATCAAGAGTCTGCATTCAGACAGATTTACCCATCGGTATACACTTACAACTGTCCGTGGTTGTACTATTAGACACATTCAAAAAAGGATTACACGTTCAAGGAAGAAGTTACTGGGCACCCGCAAACATTGGGCCCTACTCACAAACAATTATAGACTCGGCTAATATGGCTTCATTAAGTGGGCAAATTCCGTTGATACCAGCGTCGATGGAACTATTGGATAAATCGAATAAAAGGCTATCCGGTGTGTTGTCATTGCAACACTTGCATAACGTTAAGAAAGCTGTTGATTGTGATTATCAATTATCTATAATTTCATTTATCACAGATTCTTCAATAGTAAACGAAGTTATTGAGATATGGAAGCTGAAGAGCGTACTTGATTCACGGAAAGATCCGATCGAAGCACTAATAGTAGTTCAAGTAGAAGCACTACCAAGGAATGCACAGGTAGAATGGGGTGGGCTATCTCATAAAAAGCTGGAAGCCATAAATTATGACAGCACTGACGACGAGGAACTCGGATCTGCTGAAGGATTAGACCAAAAACTGTCCTCACAGGGCTCTTTGTTTCTGGGTAATAATGGCCAATATATCTCGAACTTGACCTATTCAGTCGATCAATTCGAATCGTTCAAGTTTAGCACTAAGCTCCACTATACCATATATGCAAGACCTGAATTTTTCCACAATCATGTCGCCACTAAGGACCAATATAATGCGACATCTATTGAGTATATACCAGTCCAAAGAATATGGGACTACAAAGGAGATATAAACGATATTGCACTAGTGATAAGAGGGTTGTGAACGGTACTTACTACCTAATCATAGCTTATATAACGCTTATAATATATATATATGTCCTATAGCGGAAATAGCAGTCACTCAGGTCTGTGTTATTCACCCGAAAAACCAAATCAGAGCGTAATTTTAGTACTGAATGTAGTTTTCTTGTGTCTCCAGCGAAAATTTCAAAACTTGAATATTAAAAGCCAAAAAAAAGAAAAAAAGTGACGCATCTGGTGTCCGGGTTGAATAATTTTTTGGGTTCGTAACCAGTAATTTTTCAAAGAATTATTGCTAGATAGTATATACTCTAAGCTTATATTATTTTGAAATAAAGAAAGAATTTTTTTTGTTTTTCCATTATCCTAAACTACACATATTAAAATGGTATGTTACTGTTCATTCTTGGAGGGAGGAATCTGCCGTTTTGTGATACTAAAAGAAGAAGTTTCTTCACAATTAAATAGTATTACAATGTTCGGCAGCCTACTCTCAAGTTCGGTAATATGATGAACGTTTTACTAACGAAATAAACAGTCTACACAAGCTTTAAAATGGTATCCAGCTGAAGACGCTCCAGTGCCAAGAAACACAAGAAAAACTGTTCGTCCTCAAAAATTAAGAACATCATTAGTTCCAGGTACTGTTTTGATTTTATTAGCTGGTCGTTTCCGTGGAAAAAGAGTTGTTTACTTAAAAAGTTTAAAAGACAACACTTTACTAGTCTCTGGTCCATTCAAAATCAACGGTGTCCCATTACGTCGTGTTAATGCTCGTTACGTTATTGCCACTTCTACCAAAGTTGATGTTACTTCTGTCGATGTCTCAAAATTCGAAGTTGAATACTTTGCTAGAGAGAAACTAAACAAAAAGCAAAAAGCTGAATCTGAATTTTTTGGTGAAGAATCTCCAAAAAAAGAAATCAAAGAAGAAAGAATTGTTGATCAAAAATCTGTTGACAAAGCATTATTAGCTGAAATCAAAAAAACCCCATTATTGAAACAATATTTAGCCTCTTCATTCTCATTGAAAAATGGTGATAAACCTCATTTAATGAAATTCTGAGTATTATCGTTAAGAACATAAAATTAATCAGGAGTATTTAAATAAAGTTATTAGAGGTCAAAAAGAAAAAATCGGTTTTGTGGTTAATTAAAATTCTTATAAAAATTAAAAAATTTTGTAAAAAAAATCAAAAAGTTTATGTGTAATCTTTTTTTTGTTTTTTTGGCTTTTTCTTATCAATTATATATGACACATTTGAATATAATGAATGTATTTTGATATATTATTCATGTTGTAGTTGAGTATTTATTCGCTATTTGATTTGGACACGACCATATCTGTTAAATTAAATAAATTAACTTTTGAATTGAGTTTTCAATCAATATAGTACGCTCAATATCTCTTTCAGTTATACGAAACCTCTTGAAATGACAGATTATATTTTCCAAGAACAGCTGTTAATTCTTCTAAAGTTTAGAAATAAAGTACTGGAGACTGCTGCCTCTAATAATGATCCAAATTATCATAGATTAGTACTGGAGAAAAAACTAAGAAAACAAGCAAGGTTGAAGAAGCAAACAGATCAGAACTTGGCAAACGGTAGATTGGATCTCATTAGTAAACGAGACAGAGACTGCTTTATTACAAGCTACTCAGAACTGAAAACTGCATTTGACGATGCTTATCCATCTTGTCATGTAAATGGGACTCAAGACACCACTAATTCTGGCGAGAACATTAATACCAAACCAAGCGTTGAAACGACTTATATACCACGAATTACAACAGCTCCAACTATAATAGACCCCGATTATTTGACACAGACACGAGGTATGACGGTCGATAATATGTCAACTGATGTCTTGCCTTATTCAAGAAAATTATCAGAGGACTCTGAGTCTTATCCAAACAATAAACGTTCAAAGATTCAACTCAAAAACACATTTCAACAGACATATAATGGATCTTTTAATTTCACAAATCTTTCAACTTCTTATATTCCAGCTTCATCAAGTACAAGTGTCTCAAATGCTTTTGTACCGGTCTACCAGCTGTCGACTGACTATGCACCTAGTACATCTACGCCTAATGATGCAAAACAGAGCATTGACAATAGCAATGTAAACAGGGTTCCTTTTCAAGGATCCTGGGAAAATACAGGCCCAAACTCGTATCCTACACAAGGATCAGGGGATATTTACGATAATAACGCTTTTACTCATAATTCATACAATAATTCTTGATTATATGGCACTGTAAGAAACTGAAACGAAGCATGAGGCATTCAGTATGCCTATACAAATTCCAATTCTTGTTACTAAAAGGGTAATTCTGGTAAAACAATTTCAGTATCAGAATTTTGATAATCTAATGTATGGTCATATGTACATTTTTGTATATTGAAATGAAATATGGACTAATATACAACGTTTTCAGTGCGAGTTGAAATTAGATGAAAATTTTAATCTTTTCTCAAAAATTTTGTAAATTTATGACGTTTCTTTTCTTTCTTTTCTTCGTCTTTGTTTTTCTTTGGCTCATCTTTGTTAATAGATAAGCTTGAGGAGGAATCGGTAGAAGATTCAGAAACTTTTTGATTTTGTGCGACAGCTTTTTGAGGTCGAATATAATGGACTTGCGATTGAGTTCGATAATAACTATCAAATAAATGCTTTGGAGCTTGAGAAGGTTTGTTATTTTTCCAATCAATGTATAAATTCAAACTTTTTCTATCATTTGACAGATTTTGAACGTTGGCGATAAACTCTGATGGGGTTATAATTTCATCGCTCCCAATAATAATATCTTTATCGAATTTGTTTGACAGTTCGTATACTGATCTGATTTCAGAATATGTCATACCACCCGCTATGTAGTAAAAAATTCTTTGTTTTGGGGGCTGATATTGGGAATTGTTTTTAGCCCATGCTGCTTTATGTCTTGGATTTTTCAATGATGTCGTTGATGTTGAGTTCGTTCTTGAAATGTCATTCTCTAAATCTATCGGCTTGTCTTTGATATATGGAAAAGTTAAATCATCCAGTTGATTTTGCAAAATTTTACTTACTATAGAAGTTAAACTCGGTTTAAATCTTGACGTGTTAAATGAATTCGAATCACTAATTGATTCATGATAGAATGTTTTTTTGAAAGCCTTAGTTTTCAAATTTGGTTTAACCAGTAAAAATCCAATTCTGTTGAAGTTTTTAAATAGTTCCAAGAACGAGTTTATCGTAGATAAGTCATTGATCTCAACGAAGTTTAGAAGTTTAATAAAATCCTGTTCAATTATACCACCACGATATAAAGCATACAATACAATAAATCTCACTTTGTCATTTAAGGAATAACTTTTTTGATTTAATAATTCTATTAAATCATCTGATAAGTTTTTGCATTTTTCGCCTTCAAATGTAATACCTCCAGCTGCTAAATTCTGTTCAAAATCTGCTGATTCGCCCAATTTTCTTTCGGTATTTATCAGCAAACATTCATCTGTTAATTTTTTATGCAACGTTATTCTTCGTCTTTCTTCATCAAAATCCTTCAGGTGCGCGACAACAGATAGTAAATCCGTCGTTGTCTTGACGTTCGATCTATCAACCAGTAATGGATTCTTAACAATTATTTCGTTTACTTTAGCAACCAGTAATTCTGTAGCTTCTAAAATATGCAAATGGCGTAACTGGACCCATTCAGGGTCTAGATCATTTAGTTTTGTAGTTTTTGTTTCTAATTCACCTTTTTCATTCTCAACTTGATATGTATATGTTTCATCAATAATATCCTCAACAATATCAAAACTCATAGCTTGATATGTAAATTCATGCAGTATTGGAGCAAACAAATCTAAAGTTCTGTCAGTTATTAAAAAGACTGAACGCTGTCTCGTGGATGATGGTGGAAATTCAGGATTATTTCTTGTATATTCATCCAGTTGATTCTGAAATTCAGAGGCTATCATTTGCGGCAATATCGAAGCATCATGGATAGTCTCTGAAGAGTTATAGTACCTAATGATGGGATATTCACCTGTCATGATGCAAATGCTTACTAATGAAGATGCTGTTTGTTTAACAGCATCTGTGACTAAGTCATGGCATTCAGTGTTATAAAATACCTGTAGCGAGTTTGGAATATTGGTAGTGAAAACGTTAGATTCTTTCGGAGTTATGTCTAGATGAAACTCCTTGATAAGTTTAACATTAAACTTTATCTCTTTCTTCAAGCTCAGATACTTACCTAGCTCAGATGTCAAACCAGGCAGAAAGAAAACATATCCACACCTATAGCGAGGAGGATTGTTGGTGAAATCTGCTATGAGGCAGTTGATTGAAAATTTGGTGGGTTCTAAAACATAAAGTGCTTCAATTGAGAACTGGTTATTTCGTTTCTCATCTATTCTTTCGATGGCTTCAGTTGTTAGTTTATATACTGCTTATTATACGAGGCAACAATATTAAAAACTTACCTGTAACAACATTCAGAAGTTCACTTTTGGTCAGCACCGATAAAAGTAGTGCTTCTGTTTTTTCGTCTATTATCAAGATCTTTAAACTATTACTTGTTTGGATGCTGCTTATCAAACTCAGGATTCCTAGGTGCAATGTTAATATACTGACTGAATCTAGCTATTTTAGGGGCTTAAGACACAAAAATACTAACTTTGTTTTTGCAATTCAATCAATGAAGTCATTCTATCGTGTGAATTCCAGTTACTGCTACGTTATATTTAACACTATTTTCTCAATATTTATTGTTGATCGTCTGTATTCTTTTGAGCTGGAATATGTTTTGATTCATGTTCCAGTGTGTAAGTGAATCTGTTTTTCATGATTTATTTTATAGAAATAACGATCAATCATTTTTAGGACAATAAAACTTTCCCAAAATCCCAAGGCAAACACATGAAATTACTAAAGATAAAATTAAACCACAATTAACTTTGTTGGTTAATTCAAAAATATTAGTTGAAAAAAAGGCTTTGAAATGGTCATCTCTATATCATATCCCATTTCCAAAGGGTGTTATCATATAATTCAACAATGTCTCTCAAGGACAATTTCAAGGATACAGGTATATATCGCTAGAATTTCACAAATATCTGAAGCAGAAATCACTTTCAAGAAGTTACAAAGCCAAACACTAATCTATATAAAAGAAGGCGGACTCTTCCATTTGTTTCTACTATACTTTGGGTTTTTGGATCAATTAAAAACGGTTGTATTCTTCTGTTTCAGCATTATAAAAAATTATTCTAATCATCTTTAACCCATTATTTGTTATCGTTATCTGGTGTCTGATAATAACGTATACTGATAATTGACTCAGCTACAACATTACACTCTGAAACCCCCCCCGAAGTATGTATGACCGTCCACCAATGCCTCTACCATCAAGACTTTCGAGAGACCCACCTCCATTACCAAAAAGACCAAATGGGCCAACACCGAACTATTATCCAACTAACTTAAATCAGATATCTTCAGATTTTTCCAAGATGGTTATTAATTCTTCGTCTGATGTATTTAGTTCTGCCATATCAACGGATGCACCATTGTCTCTGTTCTCGAGAACAACTCATAAGGTTTCAATTCCCTCAGGGACCGACAATGATGGACTACCCATCGGAACGAATAAGTTTTATACCAATCTATTACTCGACACTCAAGTAAACCCTGCATGGACTCATCCCTACTCGGTATGGTGGTCCAAGGCAGACTCATATTACGGCCTCGCTATTGCACAACCTAAAGCTGCGGATAGGGTGTCTGGTCCTGACTCCTCTGCTAATCCAGTCGAATATTTTTTCTCCCCAACAGGTGTTAAATCATTGATCCTAGGTTCTAGTGATTTTGATTCATCAATGACTCTGGGTTTGCAAAATTGTAAAAGTTTATCAACCGATGTTAAACTGTCAAGTGCTTCGCAAGGCTACCTAACAGTTCCATTAGTGCAAGGTATGGGTTTCGTTACTGGTATTTACTATAATTTAATTCCAAAAATTTCTAGTGGAGTTGGTATTTCATCAGTCTCTGGTGATACTGCACCTAGAACTAATATCAATAAATATAAAATTGTACTATCAAATAACGTTACATGGACTATGTATGTCACAGTTCCATCTGGTCAGTCACTTTCGTTTTCATTAAGTGGCACTAATCACATCATTGGTAGTAATTCTGTTAATGGGTGTGTCATTCAAGTTTGCTCAGGGTATTCAAGTTTTTATGATAGTGCAGCGGGGATGTATTCAACAAGAGCTACACTCACAGGCTCAACCTCTTCTTCTACGGGTACTTATGCTTTCAGTTACTCAACTTCTGGTTCGTCAAACAACGGTACCACAATAATGTACGCATTGCCTCATCACGTTGACACGTTCGATAGTACTACGTTAGCAACTAAGACCTCGCTGACTTTGGACAGTACAGTCGGTGGTACCATGACAGCTTTTTTGACAAATAAATTTTCATTTACTGAAACCATTCCTTCTGGTTTAGGCTTTGCTCCATATACAACAATTTCTGGTAAATCAGTCTCATATTCTTCATCAGTTTTAGCTTCTATCAGTACTGCAGCCTCTTCAGAAGCTACTGGTGATGTTGTTACTCAAGCAGATGTTGACTCAATGTATACCTCTGGTAAAATTTTAGCCAAATATGCATGGATATTATACGTCACAAAATACGTCATAAACAATTCAAGCTTGACCACTACTTTATTAGCAAACTTGAAAACTGCAATCAACATTTTTGCAAAGAACACCCAACCATATCCTCTATCTTATGACACTACATGGGGTGGCATCTGTTCAACAGCAGATAGTAGTGGAGATTATGGTAACTCCTACTATAATGATCATCATTTTCATTATGGATATCACATTATTGCAGCTGCAATCGTTGCAAAAGTTGACGCAGATAATGGTGGTACTTACCTTAGCGAAATAAAAAACTGGGTTAATTGTTTGGTCAGGGACGTTGCCAATCCCGTAGAAAGTGACAGCTACTTTCCAGTTTTCAGATCTTTTGACTGGTTTAATGGGCATTCGTGGGCCAAAGGTTTATTTGCTTCAGGCGATGGTAAAGATGAAGAATCAAGTTCTGAAGATTATAACTTTGCGTACGCTATGAAGCTATGGGCTACAGTCATCAGCGATACATCTATGGAAGCTAGAGCTAATTTAATGATTGGTGTCATGAACTCTGCTATGAATCGTTACATGCTAATGTCTGACAGCAACACAACTCAACCATCAAATTTTATTGCCAATAAAGTTACTGGGATCTTATTTGAAAACAAAGCTGATCACACAACTTATTTCGGTACCAATCTTGAGTACATTCAAATGATCCATGCAATCCCGATCACACCATGCTCGTCTTTTATCAGATCTCCAACATTCGTTGAGGAAGAATACAACGATAAGCTCAAAGCCATTGTTAGCAGTGTTACAGATGGTTGGAGAGGCTTGATCATGTTAAATGTTGCTTTATATGATCCAGCTACAAGCTATAGTTTTTTCAATTCGAGCAGTTTTTCAAGCAATTACCTGGATAACGGTCAAAGTCTAACATGGTCTCTGACTTATTCTGGTGCCTTCACTAGTTAAGTTAAGTTTGTATAGTGTTGATTAATATGTATTTTTTTCTTTTAAAGTTTTTGATCTGGTTTATGGATAAATGTGTGATTGGGACAATGCATCTAACCTTTGATGAGATTTTATATGTTTTTTTGGTAGATGGAATAGACTTACTTAGCTTTTCAACGATAACAAACTTTACCAAAGCACAGAAGAAATGTCTATTATACCCATAGACTCCGTTAAGGCTCTAAATAATGAGTACGGAATTCTCCACTTAATTTATCATAGGAACAAGAACCAACATAAAGCCACAATCTGGTGGAAATACATAAATATACTGAAGAGAAACTTGAGTAAACTGATATCAAAAATTGGGTATCATGAAGAATTATTGGAATCTAAAACAATCAACGGAAGAAAAATTGCTTCTATGAAAAGAGAGCCTTTTTTGGGAAATTTAAGGACTGAGATTCTAGAAATTGCACTATTTTTAAAATATAAAATCATTCCAAAAGCGTATAGGGAATTTAATGGAATCATTGCGTTGGGACAGTTTATCTCTTTGGGGATAACGTTGGTTGGGGTCTTGGGGAAAATATTTAAAGAAACAGGAGAGATCAAAGGAATGTTAAAATACAAATCGGAAAGAGCAGGTATAGCTTATAGTAGTGTTTCTGCAGGTTTCAGTACTGACAGATACAATAATGATCCTGGAAACGCGTACATGAATATGAATGAAGACGATTTAGGAGAGGTGGTGTTTGACGAATTTGATACGAGAGAAGGTTCAGCAGCAAAGCGCAGTAGCGAAGCCATTGCGGAGGACGTTAAATTTAATAAATTGGATATTTCAATGAATGAAATCTCTGGAACTTCAGGAATGAGTACAAAAAAGAAAATTAGTAATACTAAATCCGAATTCAATGGACCTGTTCATAAGAAAGAAAAAGAAAGGTTACGTGCTGATAAGGATAAAATAAAAATTAAACCTAAAAAAAAACAGAAGAAAAAAAATGCAATCGACGATATCTTTCGCTGATGTAAATAAACTGTATAACCATGTATATTAAATGAATGCCTCTTATTTGAATAACCTATAAAATAGTATTCGTGTTTCATGATCTATATTTCTCCGTTCAAATAATATTTTGCCCTATTTGGTACAATGAATGAAGCTTCATGAATTTTGCTATTGTAATATCTAAATAACTTTCTCTCATGCTCAATCGAAAGTTTTCGATTTGGAATCCTTAAATTCAAATTTGGATTTTTAGAGTTTACAATAAGTCCCAATTGGCCCGAAGTATATGTGGGAACACAAGTATAGCAGTATTCGCTAATAGGAAATACTTGTCTTGAAATTTCCAATAAATCTCTTAGTAGTTCAATTTTCAACCAGATACTTTCAGATGCTTGAGCAATAACTATTCCATCGTCATTCAGTGCGTCATATAGCAATTCAAAGTATTCTTTTTGAAAAAATGCAGCAGCAGGTCCTTCAGGATCCGATGAATCTGTAATTATGATATCAAATTTATCGTCTGATTCTGAAATCTCCTTCAAGTATTTGAACCCATCGCATAGTTTGATTTCAACTTTGGGATGTGTAAAGGACTTTGACATTTCCGGTAGATATTTCTTACTCAGCTCAATGACGGAAGAATCAATCTCAACTAGAACTGCTTTTTCAATACCCTCATGTTTAACTACCTCTCTCAGAACACCACCGTCACCACCTCCAATAACAAGAACCTTTTTTGGGTTCGGATGTGAAAAAATAGGAATGTGTGTAATCATTTCTTGATATGCAAACTCGTCTCTTTCTGACACTTGAATAATACCATCTAGTACTAAAACGTTACCATAATCTGTACTTTCAAAAACCAGTATATCCTGAAACTCTGACGTTTCAACATGCAAGATTCTTTTAACCCGAAGTTCAAGAGCTTGTCCTGGGAAGGAAATATCGTTGATCTCTTTAAACCAACCATTGGTGATTAGTTTGTGTTCAAGTTGAGACATTGTTTTGATGACAAAATTCAAGCTGTGCTCTAAATATTAAAAATGAGTGAGCTAGTAATGTACAGGATATAAACGTTTGAGATACTCTCCACTCAAACATAAATAAAAAACCTTAATATAAAAGAATATACTTAAGTTTTGTCTAAAAAATGGTTTAGGAGAGCATTAAGAAAAAAATGCTTTTTCAACTTAAAAAAAATTAATCCGAATCATTTACTGATATTGAATCACTTTTTACAAAACCATTTTCGGCTTAAATTGGTTTTTTTCGGGTCTTTTTCACTCTCTTTTCATGAAGATATATTTGGCATATTCAATTTAAAAATATTCATTCTTTTAGCTGTGTTTACATTTACTTGATTTAGAGAAAGTAAATTTGAAAGGGGATTATGTAATAGATGTATATATTTTTTTTTTCTGTGGATTTGATCTTGAAAATTTTCAAAAACTCATCGCATAAATATATATATATATATATATAAATTCATGGACCATATATATAAGCATGAAACATCCTTTTCAGACCGTTCTAACTAACGGAAGTGCGGACACTTTGTTTGTTGTCATTCAGCACCATATCAAAGTTTTCAGCTTAAAAAATGGAGAACTTATCGGTAAATGGAGCGATGATGTGGATGTAACAGAGCCATCAGGAAAAAAATTGAAAGGGGAGCCTGAAAGACAGACTGAATCAAGTGCGGAAAACGACACTGAAACGCCTAATAAGAGACAAAAAACTGATGAAAGCGAATCAAAGAGCTTGGCTCCAAATTCAAAAGCCCCAAAAGTTTACAATTACATTAGAGCACTGTACTTGTCGAAAAATGAAAAATATTTGATAGGTACAACGGATTCAGATAAAGCGGCAATTGTGTTTGAAATTGACTTTTCAAATACACGTAATGTGTTAAGCTTGGTAAAACGTCAAGGTTTCCCTAAAAGACCATGTGCCATTTCGACTAGCTTCAACGATGAAAACTTGATTCTAGGTGATAAATTTGGTGATGTTTATTCCATTCCAATCATTTCACCAGTTATCGAAAAAATTAATGACGAGGTTGAGCCTATTTTGGGACATGTGTCCATGTTAAATGACTTAACCATGGGCATTCATGACGGTAAAGAATATATTTTCACGGCCGATCGTGACGAACATATCAGGATTTCAGATTATCCAAAATCATATGTTATCAACAAATGGCTATTCGGCCATGAACAGTTTGTTTCGACCCTGTTGATTCCAAAATGGGATCAAAATATTTTATTCAGCGGAGGTGGTGACGACGCTATATTTTGTTGGAACTGGTTTGAAGACTCGAACTATTTAGCTGAAAAATTCAATATCAGAGATATTGTTGAACCATATTTAACCGACTTCCATAATGTCCCTGAAAAGTTTCAAAATGAGGAAAATAATCCGAGAGAAATTTCTGTCTCAAAGATTCTATCATTCAACGACAAGCCAATAATCGTGCTTCTAGTTGAAAATACAACCGTTTTAATTTTCTTGAAATTTGATATGGCTGAAAAGAAATTATCATTATTTCAGATACTAGATTTACAGAAGCCAATAATATCCATAACTAGTTCAGGTGATAAAGTAATTGCGTCACTTGAAACTGATGAAAAACTAGTTGCAGTTGTTCAATACAATGAAAAAGACGAAAATTTTGAGACAATTGAAACTGAGGATGACCTCCTAACCAAGATCTCTGAATTTGATGCTATTGAAGTGGAATCAAAAGACCACTTTTATCCATTGTATCCTGTTCATCAGTTACGTAAACGTAGTGAGCATTAAGACTTCATAGCTAATGTAAATTAAAATGTATTATAATATAAATAGAAAACATTATTTAATCAATCAATTTCATGTAGTACGAATGAAAAGTTTATACATATATAATATTTCACGTGACACTGAATAAAATTACCATATAGTGATTTTTTCTGAAAAACAAATGTCCACTTTGTGGGCATTTGGTCAATTTGAAATAATACAGAGATGATCAGCAGTTCCCCTGCATAAGGATGAACCGTTTTACAAAGAGATTTATACGTTTTTTTTTCAGTTTTCTTCGCTCATTAAATTCTCAGACACAACATTCCCAATACAGTCTTGGAATTCTTCATTTCGAGCAAAAACTAAGAGTTCAGCATACGTTTAAGGAAGTTCTCTCACGGAAATCGAACCAATACCAGAAAACAAATATATGTATCACGTGACTTGGTTTTGTATACAAGATTGAACTTTTAATGGTACATATAATTAATCTATCTAAACAGTTCAAATAAAGTCCTGCAGCCTATTGAAAGAAACCGAATCGCTGATAGCTTCAATTTTGGCGCCGAAAAACCATAATTTATTATCCATATATGCGATTTTCCACTGTGATTTAAGTACTTTAAATTCTATTGCATTAGCGGTCTGTTTGTTGATACCTGATTGTTGATTATCAATTAGCTGATCAATCCAGCCGTTTTTCAATTCAACTTTATTCAAAACAAAGCTGCAAGAACTTAAATTTACAGCTATAACGATTTCATGGTCTTCTTCGGTCCAGCAATTGATTTTTCCTACATGGAAAAGGTCACCCAGTAGATTCTTTATTGTATTTTTAGTTTCAGCTATTACCCTCAATGTTACTGATCTTGTCGCCTGATTGATAACCAGTCTTAATTGTGCTAGATCAATTTGTGTTACCAGTTCTCTGTAAACTTTGTCTGTTTGATACTGTCTAGCATAGTTCAAAAAGTTATAATCATTTGCATTTGATGTTAGAAAAGTGACACATTTTTTTTTCACGTCCTTTAGTCCTATTATGATATCTTCTCTGTAAGTGAACGGATTGAAGTAAATTTTGGATTTGGTCAATTTTTCAGCGATTCCTAAAAACCTATAATAGATCGCTTCTTTAACCAAGGAATGTCTGTAGTTATCATCACTGATTTTGTGGTACGCATCGTCATCTTGAAACAAGTTGATCAGTCCTTCGAACAGTTTCGACGATCTGTTAATCAGTATAGGCGACTGTGCTGGTGGTCTCATTAGTTTCTTGCCGTCCAGAATAGCTTCCAGATCCTTATAGAGAGCTTCGTAGGCAATCGAGAAAAAATTTGGATGATTGCCAGGCGATGAAAGCAATCTTTTTGAGATCTGAAACGACTTCCCGCCAATGTCGCAATAATAATAATCCATACTTGATAAGTAATTCCTTAATCTTGGAAGATTGTAGTAGACAGAATCGCTGAACAACGAAGTGTACTGGAAAGCATCTTTGATGTTTATATAATATCCCTGTAAATGGTTGTAAATATTCTGAAACACTTCTGAGGACCTATCTATGATTAAAATTGAGTCTTTGTTCTTAAGGAAGTAATTTGTGAAATATGATGGGGCATCAGACGATAAAGAGGCACCACTGAATTTGATACTGGTTAATACATGCCACATTTGAATCGACCCCAAAGGGTCAATATAGAAAGAACATACCTCAATTTAAAGATTCTATCACCAATTTGTATGGTGTATATTTTTTCATGTGGCAAAATATTTGGTATTTTCGTATGAAAGAATTCTTGATCCATTTTCTAATGTCTATCTCTAACAGAATCCTCCAGGATATAAAACTTTATAATTTTATCCAGTTGAAAACGGGTACAAACGTTATAAGCACTTACTGATATTTGAAACAACGTATCTTAATTCAAAAAACACCACTTATAGAGAATCTTGTATATACAAATTCAGTGTAAACGTTGGTTTTCTTTTTTGCGTACTCTTCTCTCTAGCTTTGATTTTTATGCTGTCTGCAACAGTTATTGAGCCAACACCAAATATCATCAGAGCTGGTACCATATTTGAAGTAAGAAACAGTGCCAGAATCTTATGCCTTCTTAGCGACACCAAATAGAAACTCTTTGCAATCAAATCAAGGTAAATATCAGAGAAATCTATCTGGTTTATATATCATACAACTTACGATTAGTAATAAATCCAGTATTCTTATGTCATCAACAGTGATCATCTCGTTTCAGTGGTAGATCCTTGAGAAAAATATATAACCATCTCGATAACTATTTAAACAAAGACAGTTGAGCTCAGGAACTATGGACAAGTCTACCATTGGTTTGGGGATTGCTAGTGAGATTCCATGGGAAGAGACGCCCACGGTTCGATCGTCTAAAGAAAAAATTGAGGATGAGCAAAGCTTGATATACAAATCACCAAAAGTTAAAAATCTACCGATTTTTAACTCACCGATAAAGCGATCTTCTAAAATCAACGGCCTGAACACCAATCTCATTTTTGGGGTTTGTGTTGTTGATTTCCATCACCTAAGAGGCCCTGAAGTAGAGTATTGGAAAGGCGCTTCGAACGACAAATCGCAGTTGTGGCCCTATTTACCTTTTCAAGCATTACCTGATGGTTCACATTCTTTCGAAGAAACGTTTTCCTATTTCACGCTATTATACGATGAAAAAACGGACACCAGTCCAGAAAACGCAATGAAAATAGATGTGTCCTCAACAAGCACTCTTTTTGGTATCTCATGTACTAGGCAAATCAAGAGTGATGACTTGATCGAAAGAGACGCAGAAGTTACAAGATCAACAGTCCAGAAAGCAGTTGTTGTAATTTCAAAGCAGCCGATATTTGGTCAAATAAGAGAAAAACTGAGTATAGTTACAAGCGCTTTTTTTCTTCAAAAAAACTTTCACGACAAAAAAATTATAGATACGTTATACGAGAATCTAGATAGTTTGTATGCAAATGGAGTTGATCAAGAATCAGATTACTATATTGGCTACTCGCTAAGGTCAGTCTGCTACGATTTCAAAAGAGATTTGTTAACAATTTTCAAAGCTATTTTGCTGGAAAAGAAAATTATTTTTTTTGGTACAGATGTTGAAAAATTATGTAAATTGCAGTTTTGCTTTATTAGTTTGATACCAAATTTAATATCGAATTTATATGACAGTGGCTCTCCAATATTGAACAATTACGAGAAAACTTTATCAATTCCCACAAGTCTGAAAACAAGTGATAGAAATTCAGTTTTGAAATTTGTTGGACTACCGTTGCAAATCTTCAGTAAAAACGGTTTATTTGGCCCTTATACTCCATTACAGCAACTAGACGACTTGAAGAATTCGGAAACTAAATACTATGTTATAGGAAGTTCAAATTCGTTACTGCTAGATCAAAGAAAATCACTTTGTGACATTTTCATAAATGTTGATGAACATAGTTTAGAGATTTTGAATCCTGAGTTGAATTCCTCGTTGCAATTATCACATTATGATAAAAAATGGATGGACGGGATTATTGCTAACGTTAACCTGACATGGAACGAAAACGATATAACAACTCCAAAAAATTCAGGATTCGTTGGTAGCGAAGATTTTATACGATGGCAATTCGAAGATTATCTAACAGGTTTATTATCAACCGTCAAATACGATACATTTTTGAATAACTTTAATGGGCAACCGCCACAAGAATTATTGAGTAAAGATGTTGAGGGTTCACAGATCAATCATTTCAATATTCATTGGGTCAAGAATTGGAAGTTGACAAATAATTATAGAATATTCAATACTTATACAGATGATCAAATATTTGATATTTTCGAACCAAAACATATTTACAATTCTGCTGTTGATCCTTTCAGCTTATTACAACAAAAATTAACAAAATCATTTCATGAATTGAATTCCAAGCATTTCAACAAGTTCTTGAAAAAAGACAATAAGTTGTACAAAAAAGACCCGAATGAGATTGACAATGACAATGACAATGTTTTTGTGGAGAAAAATATACAACAAAAGAGAGACGTAACGTTAATATCGCCCGTATTAGGATCTCCTAAAAAGTTTGTTCCATCGCCGAAGAACAGCCTGATTGCTTCTTGGAGTTCATGGGCAAATCAGAAAAAAAAAGAATACATGAACAAGGACAAGCAGAGTATTAACAACAATAACAACTATCAAAATACAGGCGATTTTGATAAAACTGAAGATGAAGAACCCGATCATAATGACATAGTATATAACAGCATACCCGGTAACAAATCTTGATCATAATGCACAATTTTTTCTTACATGAAGTCAAATATTTCATTTGTAGTCTAGCTGACTTAGTTTTCTAACAAAACGCTTATTTTCACGACTTCTTTAGAAACCTCCAAACTCTTGATCACAGGGTATAACATTTATTGGAATACGACAACTGAAATCAAATCCACTAAAGTTTTCTTTAGCTACCAATAAGTCACCTTTTTCATCGCTGTACAAGTTTGTAAGCTCATTGATATTATGATTCAAAATGAACTTCAAACTCAAGCACCATTTGCATTGAAAAAAGTTGGTCTTGAATTGCGGTGCTGCATTCAGTGGTATAAATAAGTTGACCGGTATATCACTCAAATTAAAGCACGATACAGAATCTTTATAATGCACAACTTTATTTTCTGACAAAGAACTCCTGGTATTGTCATCGTTGTAATTTATCAAATAATCATTTTTGATTAACTCCAATGATTCTAGTGTTATTAAAATTGATGTTATTTTCAATTTTGACAGGGTTGGGATTTTAAAATTTAAATTTATTTCATCGCCCACTTTATAGAAGTACTTAGACATTGTCAATGTTGTTATTTGTAATCCGTTGCAGCTTATGATGAATTGATTTTGGAACTTTGTTATTTGTTTTTCTAAAATTGAACCATCAACCTCGTGTATGGCATTCTCGTCTTCTGTTTTAAATTTGTATAGAAAAATGTTATCACGGCAATTAGTTGATATAAACTCAGCAGTTTCCTCCTCTATGAGTACATTTTTATCTATTAGTGATTCCATTTTTGCTAGAAAGTTTTTCTTTCTCTCTTCTATTAGATGTTTTGTTTCATTGTTGGTGCTATTGGTCACAACTATCAATTTCCTTATAGTTTTAAAACTTGGTCTTCTATTTTTGCTTAATGATACTACTTCATCGTTAATAATAGAGCTCAAAGGTAAAAGAATAAGTTTATCCAACGATGTAACCGGCTGATAGCCTCTATGATCAAAGTGTGGATATATCTTTAATGGAAAATGCAAGTTTACTGGTTTTGGAACACTGTTGATGATATCTATTGAGCTGCCAACAATTAGGCGATAATGAATTTGAACTGAATCACCTCTATAGCTTGGTGGTAGACTTTTTGGCAGCTTACACTTGAAATAAAAAGTTCTCACGTCACCTGGTTCTAAAGTTATGTCACTAAACAACAATGACTGCGGAGTAGAAAGAAATGGAATCAACTTCCTGTCCATTTCTCTTTCTTTATTCACTTCTCCCAGCTCATCAATGTTTGTAGATAAAAAACTCGAGAGATAGCTGAAAACTCCAGAGTCTACTTCTTTCGATACCTCTAATCCTTCAATACCGCCAAACTTTCCAGCAATTGTAGAGTTTTTACGTAGATTCTCAAATCTCGTCTCATCAACTACACTGTCGTCAAAGGTGAAGTACCCAAACATCTGAATATAACCGGACAATAAGTTTACAGGATTGTTCCTCGGGTCAATACTCTCTGTCTTCTGCTCTGTCTCTTGACCAAACAGTGAACCTGGTATCTGCATCGACAATTTTTTCCCAAACCAGCCAAGTTTCATCATACCTGTTTGCTCCTTCTCCTGTTCCTGCTCAAGTTCTTGTTCTTGCAACACTACCTTCTCGCCTAAATGACGGAATCGAACAATTGCAGATACCTCCTCGCCTGCAAAAACGGGGTTCGTTTCATAAACAATTTCCGACCTAACATTTTTCAACAACATACGATTGTGAATTGAGTGTGTCATTGTTATGAGTTATTGAGTCTCCTTCTATTTATCGACCTATTATGTTGTTAGTGTTTATGTTTGTTAAAGCTTGAATCTTTTAATGAAAACTATAACCGGGAATCAGATACGGCAAACCGTATCTGACTGAATTCCGGAGTAATCTGGATTTGTAATCAAAAACTGAGAAAATTCAGATTGTACACAGTGAGCAATTCTGCTATAATTGTATTTTAAGTGGCACAAGATTTATATGATAAATTCTTTTGAATAGAATACGTGATCAGCTTCAATATGAGTTTGTTCAATCAGGACACGAATCAACTTCATGCTTCAAGTGCGATTTTTCACGATGTCTATAATGATTTGAGCGTGAATTATCCAGCTTTTGTATTCACGGTACCGACAATAAACTCAACTGTTTGCTCCTTTTGTAAAAATAGCGAGGGTTGGGGACCATTCTCCAAATATGCGGACTTTACAGTCTGCTTTATCGATGGTCCGCTGTTCACATTTGCCAGTTTGTTTTTGCTTGTCTTTGGATCAAGAGAGATAATTAAGTTGTCTAAAAAAGAAAACTACAAGTACAAGAAAGACTGGGTTTTCTTTTTCAGACTTTCTTCTGTGTTGGTTCAACTGCTCATGTCAATAACGGTTTCACTGATTCTGTATCGTAAGGGTTCAGCAGTATCAGACGTTCAATTCATATCACCAACTCTTCAAGCAGTTGCTTTAATCGTTGGGTTTGCATTACATTATATTGAATATTCAAAGTCGAGAATCTCGAATGGTGTTCTCCTGTTTTACTGGCTTTTTGCATCATTTTTTAGTATTGCAAAAGTTGTCAATTTAAGCATCAGACCAATGGATGACTTAGACTCAAACTACTACGTTTTTTCGGTATTTTTGGCGATTAACTCGATAATTGTCCTGTTAGTTGAGTGGTTACCAACTAAACCGAAGTTAGCATACCAGAACTCAAAAGAGAGTCCGTTTGATTCAGCTGATGTTTTTTCAAATATTACCTTCTCCTGGATGACAGGGTTGATGAAAGCTGGATATGATCATTTTTTGACTGAAAAGGATTTGCCAAACTTGCCTAAAAACTTTTCCAGCGCAGAAGTTACCAGTAGCTTCACTAAGAATTGGCGTCATCAGCTAAATAAGAGTTCAAGTCCATCACTGAGCTTAGCGCTTATTAAAAGTTTTGGTATGCCGATGTTGATCAGTGCATTTTTTAAAGCTTTACAAGATATACTTGCTTTTGTTCAACCTCAACTGTTAAGGCAGCTAATCAAATTTGTTAACATTTATACAGAAGGTGTAATTCCAGAGCCAATAGCAAAAGGTTTTATGATTTCCTTTGGTTTGTTCTTTGTTTCTGTAATTCAGACTGCCCTTTTACATCAATATTTTTTGAGGGCTTTTAACACGGGTATGAACATAAAATCATCGTTGACCTCAGTGATTTACAAGAAATCATTAGTTTTATCTAATGAAGCCAGGGGTGCTCAAGCTACTGGTGATATCGTTAATCTCATGTCTGTTGATACTCAAAGATTACAAGATTTAACCCAATGGGGTCAAATTATTTGGTCAGGACCTTTTCAAATTGTTTTATGTTTAGTATCACTCTATAACTTGTTGGGAAATTCAATGTGGATTGGTGTGTTTGTCATGATTGTTCTGATTCCTATGAACTCCTATATCATTAGAATTCAGAAGAAACTACAAAAACAACAAATGAAAAATAAAGATGAAAGAACGAGAGTTATTTCTGAGATTTTAAATAACATCAAGTCTTTAAAACTTTATGGATGGGAAAAACCATACAAAGAGAAACTGGAGAATGTCAGAAATAATAAAGAATTGGCAAATCTGAAAAAAATGGGAGTTGTTCAGGCTGTTGCGTCTTTTCAATTCAATGTTGCACCATTTTTAGTTTCATGCTCAACTTTTGCTGTTTTTGTTTACACTCAAGACACTCCGTTAAGTACAGATATTGTTTTCCCTGCATTAGCTTTGTTCAATTTATTATCGTTTCCATTGGCAGTTATTCCAATGGCTATTACTGCACTAGTTGAAGCTTCTGTTGCTATTCAAAGATTGAGTAAATTTCTGTGTTCCGAGGAATTACAAAAAGACTCAATAATTCAACTGGCAAAGGCAGCTGACATTGGTGATGAATCGGTCGTTGTTGAGAATGGAACATTTTTGTGGCAGAGAAAACCCGAGTACAAAGTTGCATTATCAGATATTAACTTTATTGCTAAGAAAGGTGAATTGAACTGTATTGTTGGCAGAGTTGGCTCTGGTAAATCTGCTTTGATTCAAAGTATACTGGGTGACTTATATAGAATCAATGGTACGGTTAAAATACATGGTAGAATTGCATATGTTGCACAGAGCCCTTGGATCATGAATGGTACAGTCAAAGAAAATATTTTGTTTGGTCATAGATACGATCCAATGTTTTATGAAAAGACAATTAAAGCATGTGCCTTAACTGTTGATTTTTCGATTCTACCAAATGGTGATCGTACGTTAGTTGGAGAAAAAGGTATTTCATTATCGGGTGGTCAGAAGGCTAGATTATCATTAGCCAGAGCAGTTTACGCAAGAGCTGATGTTTATTTACTGGATGATCCATTAGCTGCTGTTGACGAACATGTTGGTCAACATATTATTGATCACGTTTTAGGTCCAAATGGTCTGCTATTAACAAAGACAAGAATTTTAGCAACTAACAAAATTTCTGTATTATCGATTGCTCAAAATATTACTCTGTTATCAAATGGGAAAGTGGTTGAACAAGGTTCATACGATCAAGTAACTAAAACTGATTCATCCGCGTTATCTTTACTGATTGCAGAGTTTGGGAAAAAAAAGTTTATTAATAATGAAGCTGAAAAGATTGAGGAAGACATTAATGTTGAAGATTTGGATTCTACGAATTCGTCAGATGGTTTCGATGATGTTACAAGTTTGAGAAGAGCTAGTGATGCCACGTTGGCAACTTTAGAGTTTGGTTCCGGTACTGATGATGACGATAAAAATCCTCAAATAAAAAAAGAGCATCGTGAACAAGGAAAAGTTAAGTGGGATATTTACTTAGAATACGCAAGGGCCTGCAATCCAAAATTTGTAATTCTGTTTCTAGTATTCTTAACATTATCTCTTGCATCATCGGTTTTAGGTAATGTTTGGTTAAAACACTGGTCAGAAGTAAATTCAAGATTAGGTTACAATAAAGACATTGCCAAATACTTGGGTGTATACTTTATTTTGGGTGTTGGGTCATCATTATTAACATTGACGCACACAGTCATTTTGTGGATTTTCTGTACTATCGAAGGTTCGAAATTTCTACATTCAACAATGGTTAATTCAGTTTTAAGAGCACCGATGTCATTTTTTGAGACTACGCCAATAGGAAGAATTTTAAATCGATTCACAAACGATATTTACAAAGTTGACGAAGTTTTAGGACGTACATTTTCGAATTTTTTTGGGAACTCAATAAAAGTTCTCTTTACAATTGTTGTGATTTGCTCA
>JAJMCJ010000008.1:0-99774 GCA_030572875.1 Wickerhamomyces kurtzmanii | reverse complement strand
AGTGTGTATGCTGTAAGTCCTCATCAATAGTTGTTAAAATGGGAGGGTTTAAAATTCTTGAATTCAGTTCTGTATCGTCTGTCAACTCAAGTAGCAATGAATCTTGAAAAAGTTGTCTTCTGATCTGCTCTTTAAGTACATTTGAATTTTCTGTTTCTTCTTCACTATTCTTATGATACACAATCAAAAATAGCGGTAATATATCATTGGCGTTTAAATATTTTGGTAACTTAGTGTTCTTGAATTGAGTGAGTAATTCTTTTGCTATATCAATTGAGTCATACGCATTTATAATAAACAAGGAGCATATTGGATGATTGATTGATTCGTTCGGTGCGATCCTCGAGGAGGATAACAATTTTGTAAAAAACTTCAAGTATATTGAATCCTTAATTAGCGCTGTTATAGTTCTACTGTGCTTGAATTTATTGACATACTCATCTGCGAGGTTGACATATTCTGACATCAGAAGTTCTAGCGATTGTCTATTGTACAGTTGGTCCTTGTGATTAAGCTCCTCAGCTTCCTGGACACTCAAGATATCATCTAGTGGTCTTGTAAATCTAACCGAAAATTCATCTGAGGTTCTAGTCACTAACTGGGCGTCTTTGATTTGAAATTTACCTTGTACATTATCACCAAATGGCTTTACCAGATGTAAAAAAGATTCAAAACCAAAACTTTCAGCCAGTTTTTCAACCTCTTTCGAACAGCTTACAGTTATCTGGGGTGAGAACGCGTTTATGATAAGTTTTTTACAAATCAATGAAGACTGTTTTGATCCTATCTCAGTTGTGTGCTGATCAACCAAGCTAGAAATGTCGCTTTGATTTTCCAGATAAAACAAAATATTACTAAGATGTTTATTAGCGTCCATATCGGTACTGAATCTCCTCGTTCACTGATTTATCCTCTAATCTATGAAACTTAGAGGATTGAGATTTTATAACTTCTCTTTCAATTCTATCTAGAACTAGTTTTCAGGGACACATATGTTTCTGAACTCGTCCAAGTGTTTTGCGCATTGGAAAGGTCGGTACGTACGTAGATCTTGAAAATCCGGGCATAGTGATTTCAGTCGCCCGCGGAAAATAAGTTACTATACTGTGTTCATATGACTTTACCTCAACATTCAGCTGAACTGATCTTGGACTTTGATTTGTTTTAATATCTTTGTTACTGTATCAGTGGAAAAATATAATTCAAATTTTGTGTGAGAAAAAATTGAAAATTCAGCTTGAAATTTGAAGATCCAAATACATTATTGATCGATTTAAATTCAGAATAATGCTCAAATTAAAAATATTTGTATTTTCTTTGTTCATCACAATATCAACCGCATTCTATTTGCCTGGTGTTGCGCCGACATCTTATAAGGAAGGTGATTCTGTTTCATTGTTAGTTAATCATATAACTCCAAGTACGTTTCATGATAGCGGAAACAAAGAGTACTATGTTTATTCATTCGATTATTATTTTCCAAAGCTGCATTTTTGTAAACCAGAAAAAGGCCTCCAGAAACAATCAGAATCACTGGGTTCCATTATTTTTGGTGATAGAATTTATAACTCTCCTTTTGAAATATCCATGTTAAAAAATGAAACTTGCAAAGGTTTATGTACATCTACATATAATTCAGCCGATGCAGCTTTTGTTAACAAACTGATTCAAAATGGGTTTTTTCACAATTGGCTGATTGACGGTTTACCAGCTGCAAGACGTTTGTTTGATAAAAGAACCAATAGTGAATTCTACGGAACTGGATTCGAGCTTGGTCTTACCGATGACGAAGGTGCTCCACATTTGGCTAACCATTATGATATTCAAATCGAATATCATGAACGTGGTGCAAATGAGTTCAGAGTTGTTGGTATTACGGTTGAACCTCATTCTTGGGCAAGAACTGAATCCTCATGTTCAGGCGACTTTCAACCGGTTGTGCTCAGCGTGGAGCAAGATACCTCAGTTGTATTTACATATTCCGTTAGCTTTGTGCCATCTAAAACGGTCTGGGCTACAAGATGGGATAAATATCTTCATGTTTACGATCCTAAAATTCAATGGTTTTCTTTAATCAACTTCACTTTGATTGTCTTGCTACTGTCCATGGTTATTGCTCACATCCTAATGAGAGCTCTGAAGAGTGACATTAACAGATATAACGATGTAAGTCTTGATGATGACTTCCAAGACGAAGCTGGTTGGAAATTGGTTCACGGTGATGTTTTCAGAGCACCTCCAAATGGATTGTTGTTATCAGTTATTGTTGGTAGCGGTGTTCAATTATTCCTGATGGCCTTCACCACTACGGCATTTGCGTTACTTGGTCTGCTTTCACCATCAAATCGTGGTTCTTTGTCTACTATAATGTTTATTCTGTATGCGATTTATGGTATTATTGGCTCCTTTGTTTCTGGATCGCTTTATAAATTTTTCGGAGGTGCGAACTGGAAACTGAACTTGTTTTTAACCCCATTGTTAGTCCCAGGAAGTATTTTCATTTCATTTGCCGCTCTGAATTTTTTTCTCATTGCGGCCAAGTCCTCTGGAGCTGTTCCAGCTGGTACGTTTTTAGCAATAATCGCTATCTGGTTTGCTATTTCATTTCCTTTATCTGTTGCAGGCTCACTATTAGCTGCAAAAAGAAGTGTGTTATCTAGTCCTGTTCGTACAAATCAAATACCAAGACAAATTCCAAAACAGCCATTCTATTTAAGAACTGTGTTTTCATCTTTGGTCGCAGGTATTTTCCCATTTGGCTCAATGGCTGTTGAAATGTATTTTATCTACTCGTCATTATGGTATAATAAAGTCTTTTATATGTTTGGATTTTTATTTTTTTGTTTTGTCTTAATGACAATCACTACATCATTAGTCACTATATTAATGACCTACTATTCGTTGTGTTCTGAAAATTATAAATGGCATTGGAGATCACTATTTATCGCTGGTGGTTGTTCAGCTTACGTTTTCATTCATGCCCTTATTTTATCTAAGTTCGCACTAAGCAGCTTTACTACAATTGTCTTATATGTTGGTTATTCATTCATAATTAGTGTGCTGACCTTCATATTAACGGGTTCGATTGGTTTTATTTCAAGTTTAATCTTTGTTAGAAAAATATATTCGGCGGTCAAAATCGATTAATTCGAATAACAATATAATAATCATGGAATATGAAATGGTAAAACAACGCACATGTTTGATTGGACGGTACATGAAGATGTACATTGTTACGAAACTATCAAAACTGTATAATTTTTAGAACGATACTTTCAAAAAAATCTCATAACTTGTAGTTGACTTCTCAGTGCAAGCGTCGTAATAAAGATATCAGGTATACAATAACATGTCGTCCGTATATAGGAAAGGTTTTTCTAAGATAGACTAAGATCCTTAATTTATATCTGTTGTAGTGCAAGTGGGATCACGTAGCGAATATCAGCCATTTAGTACAACAAATTTCACTCATTACAAGATCTAGTTCCTCTGTAACGTGAAGGGACTATGCCGGTAACCTCAAATACAGTTACTGCAATTATAATGGTGATGAGAACAGTTACAATAATATTCAAATTAATATCTCCAATTTTTTTACAGCGGCTATTGTTATGAGCGCTAACAGTGTTTCGATACATCAAATCAAATCTGTAAAACTTTGAGATCTTCTCTTTTATTTTCATAATTTATCAAAAACATATCCAGTTGAACCAAATAACTGTTAAAATGACTGCTGAAGAAACCGGAGAACACTCAGAACCGTCAATTATTAGCATTGATGAATTACAGAATCAAGGTATAAATGCTTCTGACATTCAGAAATTGAAAGCCGCCGGTGTCTGCAGTATTTCGGTATGATATATCAATAATCAACATATGATGATATTATTTTTCTAACATTACCAAGACAGTTTTATCAACAACTAGACGGAATCTTTTAAAGATTAAAGGATTAAGCGAAGTTAAAGTCGATAAAATAAAGGAAGCCGCTGGAAAATTAATGGTACTGCTTAACTATGACTTGTTAGCATATGCATGTTTATAAAGACACTACTGACGTTTTTTCAGCAAGTTGGTTTTATTTCAGCTACTATTCAGGCCGATATCAGACGCAAAGTATTTGCGTTATCTACAGGTTCCAAGGCTCTTGATAGTGTTCTTGGTGGTGGTATCATGACAATGAGTATCACCGAAGTTTTCGGTGAATTCAGATGTGGTAAAACACAAATGGCACATACACTATGTGTGACATCTCAGTTACCTAGAGTGAGTTTTTAATTTGTTTTATCTGTTACTTGTTTTATTTGAGTTTGATCGGTGTACTAATAGGTAGTCAATGGGAGGTGGTGAAGGCAAAGTCGCTTATATTGATACAGAAGGCACGTTTCGCCCTGATAGGTAAGTGGTTGTTGATAATATCTGTATTGAACTAACTTATTACATAGGATAAAAGCAATTGCATCCAGATTTAACGTTGATCCTGAAGAGTGTCTAGAAAATATTTCATACGCAAGGGCACTCAATAGTGAACATCAGGCAGAACTTGTAGAACAGCTAGGTGAACAGCTTGCTACTGGCGAATACAGATTACTGGCAAGTACTACATATTAGTCATTTAAGATGTAACTAACTTTAAAGGTGGTTGATTCTATAATGGCCAATTTCCGTGTCGATGTAAGTTGCCAGTATTTCTTTATTGTAATATGACTATAGCTAATGAGTTTTAGTACTCTGGTAGAGGAGAACTTAATGAACGTCAACAAAAGTGAGTCTTGAACACTTTGGCTCCTTCAAAATACCAGGATCATTCCTGCAAGTAATAGCCACAGTTCTCGCATCCTTTGATACTAATATATTCTAGACTTAACCAACATCTTTCAAAACTGAATCGCATTGCAGAAGATTACAATGTTGCCGTATTCATGACAAATCAAGTTCAATCAGATCCAGGTGCTTCGGCTCTTTTTGCTTCTGCTGACGGTAGAAAACCGTAAGTTATTTAAGTTTAGTTTCTTTTAGTTTGTGTCAGACCTAATATATATAGAGTTGGAGGTCATGTTCTTGCACATGCAAGCGCTACCAGAGTTTTACTTCGGTAAGTATTCTATAAATTGGTTTTTGTGTTTTTCTAATTAGAAACCTTAGTAAAGGTCGAGGAGAAGAAAGAGTTGCGAAGCTACAAGATAGTCCCGATATGCCAGAAAGAGAGTGCGTCTACATTATTGGTGAGGGTGGAATCAAAGATTCTGATTCTTAAACTATTTGGCTGAACAGAATTGTTGTTTCATTTATTCAGATCGCTAACTACAACTAATTTCATAATATACGTAAAATTAAGCAAAAAACACTGTAACGTTAAAAATCAGAAGCCCACAATAATCATTCTTGTATATATAGACAGACTCAAGCTCCAAATCTATCAGGAAATACTACTGGTGCAACTAAAGTCCAAGAATAGAGAAAATAACATATCCAAGCACTGACAATCTTAACCCAAGAATAGAAATAAGTTCGCCCCACAGGAACAAAATCTCCAAAATCATCCTGCTGAACATTCATAGTTAATAAAATGGCTGTCCATTGGGTTGCTAAAAAGAAAATGACATGAAATAAAGTATAGTTGTATTTGGTTGCTGTCCTTTCTTCATCATCATCCTCGTCGTCATATAGCCAACTTTGATCGTGCAAAGCGCTTTCTGGCAAGGAACCTTCAGCTACAGCTTCACGTATAGCTTGCATACGCATTTCATTTCTACCAGAAGGCTGACTTGTAATTATCTCATCGGATACTGAAATTGGGCTGTCATAATTAATTGTAATGGCACCACCTCCTTTATTGCCATTAAATGCTGAGTTTGCAGCAGCTCTGGTAGTTGTATAGGCTATAGTAACAAATGTGAATATTGCTCCCAAAACAATACTAGCTGTCCTTGTTCCGCGAGATCTAATCAGTGGATTACAAAGTCTATCATCAGGTTCAGAAGCGCATGCACTCATTGTTAGATAAGTACAGTAAATTGAGACTATACCAGCTTGTGCTAGTCCGCAATTCGGATTGTATTCTTGGATTGTCGAGTTTAACGAAAGACCTGTGATTAATACTGAAAATATCAGATTGATTGTAACAGCCGCTTGGTTCATCGAACAGTTGTTCTTGCAAAAGAAAATATACATCAATATTGTTAAAACCAACGATCCCACATACATTAATGAAGTTCCAGTGACCAAAAATCCTTTCCACATTGAAGAGTACTCATCGTCATTCTCAACGTGCTCAACACAAGTTTCAGCCCATTCATGTGCAAAATCAACCAACAATATTAAACCAATTAATAGAAATAATGCTCCGCAAAACACTGAAATGTATGTCGAGAAAAACATGTAGAATTTATCAGGTATCAGAAAAGACAAAAATACGAACAAGAACCACACAAAAATTTTCGTTACCCAAAAACTGTTTTGAAGTTTTGATCTTGGATTTGTAGTCGAATGAACTCCTAGAAGTAACGATGCCAAAACCAAATGAAAAGCTGCTAAGGCAAAGTTTATTCTATGAACAGCAAAAAACCCACATTCCACACCTTCACATTCAAATTTTGAAAACCTTTCTAACTTTCCTATAGCCCAATCAGTTAACATTATCCATGACAGTATTGCGTTTACTAAAAATATCAGAGCATAACATAATCGTGTTGAGAAACTGGAACCCAACTCTTTGAAAATCTTTGTGCAGGCCGAAAAACATAAAGCTCCACAGCAGCTGGCTACCCAGGTACTTGCTAGCTGAAAAGGTAACGATATGATAACCCCCATTATTTATTTATTGGATGCTTGTGTTTGTTCTAGATGGTGTTACAGGTTCTTGAAATCGCTCTACATTTTTGCCATTTCATGTCAATAGCTTATATAATCGAGACTCAATAACGACGGCTGAAACGACAAGGAATCTACTGCCAGAGCTGAGTATAACAAACGGGATCCTCTAGTGACATGAAAAGAAGTTAAGAGAGAGAACTGAAATTTTAACTTCAGGCTCTGTTGCGGTAATTTTGAAAAACATCAATGTCAGCTACTGTAGAGTACTGTCAGTAAACAACCACTGAGTTCGTAAAAAAATGCGTCATACTCGAACTTATGTGCGAAACACTGGTATGGTGGTATAGTTGAACAGCAGTTTCAAAAACATAGCATGGCTATGTTAAATCCCAGTTTATTAATCCTTTTATCGACTCTTTTGTTTACGTTTCTCTCTTGAATATAAATGCTTGAACGACACAGACGGCCTTAAATCTTATCATGCTTCGGATCTAAAGTGAACCGACCTATCGCTATTATTGTCACATGACCATAAAAGAGACCTCAAAATCTGGCACTGAATATCTATCGTGTAGACCGTTCTGCTTTCCTGATAAGCTGAAGCATACCTGGCATAAACCACCCAAGTTGCTGACTATTGTTTGGTTTTGAGATGTCTGTTCAAAAATCGTCCCAACTGCATCAGTATTATCCGATTATCCTTCAGATTGGTTCTAGGTTTATAAAAGCAGGATTTGCTGGTGATGCTTCACCAATTTGCAAAGTTGAAACAAACAAATCCACATCACATCATCTGGGTATGGTGTTATCTGAAACGAATCACGCATTAAGCTTTTTAGAGGAGTGTGATATAAAACAGAGTGGTGGCTATTCTGAAGATTTTGAAAAAGGTGAGTGGTTATGGGAGTATGATCTATTAAACTATAACTATTCTGATATCGAAAATTTGTTGGAAAGAATAATTTTCGGTATCTACGAAAACGACTTGTTGGTAGATGCCAAAAAATGTAAAGTTATTATACCAGATTCACCTTTGATACCAGTTGCTCTTAAAAGTATAATTGCAAAGGTTTTATTATTTCATATTCATGCCCAGTCATTAATATTTCTTCCTGAGCCGGTATTGAGCTGTGTAGGTGCAGGGTGTCGCAATGCGTTAGTAATAGATCTGGGATGGCAGCAAGCCACCATAGTCCCTGTCTTTGACTTGAGAATGTTACACAACTACATCTCAACAACAAATAACTGTGGTAAAAAATTACATTATCTAATAAGCGATGAGTTGAATAAACTTGGAATTGTATCTAAATATGGGTTGAGAGACTCTCTTTTTGAGTTCATCGAAAACCTTATATGCGAAATAAGCTACTGTGACGTATCAGGTATGGCAGAAGATGATCATAAGGTATTTAATTTTAACGCAGTTGAAATTCCAAATTATCTAAGATATAAATCCATCAATGACTTATTTTTTGAGGAAGAATCAAATCCGGATACGCAAGAAAAATCATTAATCGGACTTATAATTAGTACTCTAGAAAGATTACCATTAGACGTAAGGTCACAATTATCGGAAAATATAATATTTACTGGAGGATTGTCCACTATTTGCGGACTGAGGACTGGAGTTCTGCAAAAAATTAGGACCCTAACTAGATTGAAAATAGGCTCGATAGTTTCTTTAGATTCTTGGGTAGGTGCAAGCCTTTATTGTTCCACTTCCTTGATGTCCTCTTCAAACATGAGTCGTACAAATGAGTTATTAAGGGATAAATACTTACTTGGAGAAACGAAAATTCCCGATTGGGTTGATATAATGCATACAAAAGTTTTAACATAGTTATTTCACTCGAGCATGAAGACCATTATGTGCAAAATCCTTACAAAAATTACGATTAACTGAAAATTTTTTTCGTATTGATTGAAAAACAGAGAAAATGTACTCAAGTTAAATAAAGTGATAAATGACATAGATAAATGCGTCAATAATGAAAAAGTAATCCGTTTAACAGCGGACGGATTCAATGTGCTATTCGATAAATCTAACTTATGCAGTGAGGAACATACCCAATTTTCTGTTTTGTAGTAGTCTCAGTATTACTAGTAAGTTCCTCAACCGGTGTTGCTATTACATTGATCGGAACCATATCGGTATTGTTTCTTTCAAAATATTCACCCCGAAGATTCTTATCAAAACTGTCATCATCTGTATAACTAAGTTGTTCATCACTGTCATCGTCACGAATAAATTTTGACCAGGGATATTTTGAATAATATTCATGTTTATAATATTTTTCGCGGTCGACTCCAAAGACTTTATGTAAAATATAATCCCACCAGCTATTTTTTGACTTTGATTTTGCAACTTTAGCACCAAAACTCATCTCACTACGATCAGAATAGTCTGTTTCTGCCGATTTTATTTCATGTTCCCAAATTGACAATAGTTTGAATTCATCGGTTTTATTATTGTTAATATCAATAATAGCAAATAATGGCATTGCTAAAACATTTCTTTGAATATTTAATACTGATAAGTCTAGTTGTGTGCCTTTTTTTGCTAAAGGGCTGCCTAGAGGTCTGAAGTCAACTTTTGCGTAAGGCTGAGGTGGATTCAAAAACGACAAATATTTAAAATAATTTTGATCATCTGAAGGCCTATTGTTCTTTAAAGCATCCAATGCAGGTTCTGAATCAGCCTCGTTTAGTGTTTTTTCTAAAGATACTTCGCTATTAAGAACAATGTCATATAGGGCGGATAACGGAATTTCATCGTATTCAGAACTGCTATTATATACCGCTGGGTCATGATACTTTGAAACGGCTACTGATCCAGTGGATTCCTTTTGTCTAATTCGCTGTTCCTCAATTCGTTCTTCAGGATCGTTTTCTTTGTGAACATTTTCAGTTGTGTCACCAATCACAGGATTTTGGCTGTTTTTCTGCGATTTTGCATTTTCATCTAGTTCATCTATACGACTTTGATGGTTTTTATTTTGAGGTTTATTCAGATCTCTTAATGATGGTCTGTTTAGAACTGAGAAAAGTTAGTTTTTTTCGAAGAAATCCATATCAATATTTACTTACTGTCTTTTTTATCATGATGAAGCACAGTTTCAGTTGAAACATTTCTTGAACTAATTGAATCTGGTGCCTTCACGGAACCAAATACTTTCTCCTGATGTAACTTAAACGAGCCCGGCGTTTGAAATTGATGTTGATGTTGCTGATGTTGGTTATCGTCAATACGTGTAGTTGAACTCTTAGAATCATCGTGTTCTAGTTCATTTTCATCAAAACCTTGAATTTTTCCGTGGAGCAGGTTTGGGAATTTTGATCCTTCATCAATTAACCGTTGGCTCATTATGGTTTCAATGATTATCTTTTCCTTTCAAATGGATTTATTGTTTGAAAAATTAAAATATTCCGATCGTGAAACATATTGATTACTAGAAATCAATTTTTGTGTAAATTTTTGTTTGCAAAGTTTCGACCACAAAACAAGGTATTCAATGTTCATCAACATCAAAGACACTAGTTGATCACAAAAGCAAAACTGTTTTCCAAAAAAAGGATTGCATCTTTGAAAATTATTCACATCAACTGTTTCGTTCCTGTTCATGGGTTGTCATTTTCGTTATAGGTATAACCTAAGCTGCAGATGATAAACTGATGTATTGTCTTATCAGAACGATTTACGTCGATAAGGTCAAAAAGCTCGATATTTTAACTAGTATTTAAGTATTTAATCATCGAAGAATACGATACGTAGATACAACTCAGAATAATATTTAAAATAAAATAAAAGTCTCTAATACGTAGCCAACTTCATCGAAACTGATCCTAACAGATATCTGAATAAGTAAAACCAAATACGTGGTTGTTCAGAATAATAAGAGCTGTTGAAATATCAGTAGATAATGAACATCGTTCAGTAACACTACAAGTTTTTAAATTAACAACGGCTGAATTACCTGTAAAGTCTGTTATGTTAAATCATTCATACTTTTGCGTTCTCCGTAGCCCTTATTTAACATTACCGCTTGAAATATAATTTCCAACATATTCTTGTAAATACTTATTTTCTGCATCAATCTTTTCACATGCTCTTTTTATTTGAATGGACTTCTTTATTAAGATCTCCAGCGTATCACGTAATTCCAATGATTTCTCTAGCGGTGAATTTTCGTTTTTGTTTGTTTTCTCTACCGGCGTACTTTGTTCCTTTATATTTGTATCAACCTCAGGCATTTTCACAGATAATTGTGAAGGCTCGTCAATTTCTAGTGGGATTTCATCCATTGTTGGTTTGAAAGATGTATCTGTTGACTCTGTAATCGACATCTTGTTTATCAATAGATACTTCAGTTGGTTTTCCTTTGATTGAGCTCGTCACTTAAATAAATTGTTAGAAACTGTAAATTCAACAAGATAGTAGCACAAAAATTATTTTTTCTCAAATTCTCCTGGGCGATAGTAGTTCTGCAACTGGTAAAGATTGGTTCTTGATACAGTATTATTTCGATAAAGTAAACGGGATTTTCATCAGATGCAGATATAATAAAGTTCGCGTAAACTGTAAACTCAACAACAACAACAATAAATTCTAAGATTATGCCTTCTTCAAGATAATCAGCAGATGAAGGCTCCGAAACCAAATTGTACATATATTTAGCAGGGAAAAAAAGCACTTATTGTGTCAATATAAAATAATAAATAACATTTATTTAATTGACATGTGTACTTTGAATATGTTATTATTCTTTCACCAAAGTCTTTCAATATGGCAACTTGGCCGAGTGGTTAAGGCGAAAGATTAGAAATCTTTTGGGTTTACCCGCGCAGGTTCGAGTCCTGCAGTTGTCGTTATTTTTTTTCTTCTTTTCACGAAGAATCTCTAAATGTATGTGCGGCTTAAAAAAATTTTTTTAGCTTCTGAAAATTTTCTAAATAAAAAGATTTATTAGGAACTACTTTTCTATATTATTATAAAACTTGCAACAATTCAAATATGGAACTTGCTGTTGCGCCACAAGACGCTGATATCTTATTAAAAGATAAAAATGTTTTGAATGAATCAGTTTTAAATAAATATCGTTTGGCTGGTCAAGTTACACAGACCTGTATCTCATATCTAGTAAATCTGATCAATGATTCATATCATTTAGGTAAAGGTAGAAAATATTCTGTTTCTGAATTATGTGTTTTGGGTGACAGTTATTTAGCATCGTCTTTAGCAAATGATTACAGAAAAGGTCCAAACAGTGTTAACGAAAGAGGTATAAGTCAACCCGTTTCAATTGAAATCAACGAAATTATTTCAGGTTTTGCTCCAGAAGTTGACGACCAACTTAAAGATGACCATTTGAACTTTTTCCGTCCAGGTGATATTGTTAAGATTACATTAGGTGCACACATTGATGGTTATACTTCAAATATTTCTCACACTATCGTTATATATCCACAAGGTGAATTAATTGAAGGCGAAATTAAACCAACCGGTCCACTATTAGGTCCTAAGGCTGATGCTATTTGCGCTGCACATATCGCAACTGAAGCAGTTGTTTCATTATTAGGTGTTTCATTAACTCCTGAAAAATTGCCTCTTGGTTTAAAACAACTAAATAATGGAAGTAATGTTATTACAGGTTCACTTATCAGAAGCGTTGTAGATTTGATTGCAGAGTCTTATAAGTGTGCTGTTGTTCCAGGTTCAAGAATTCGTCGTGTACGCAGATTTTTAGCTGGTCAAGCTGAAGGTGTGGTTGCAGAAAAAGAATACAAAGGTGTTGTTTGGACTGAAGCTGATCAAGAGGCTCAATTACTTAGATCTTCAAGTAAACTAAATGAAAATGAAACCACAGATTTAGTCAAGGTGACAAAATCTATAAAGAATACCGGTGTTTCAAACACATCAGCTATTCCAACTGATGAATTCATTGTTGTACCAGGTGAAGTTTATATCATTGATTTGAAAATGGCTCCAGTCGGAGAACTGAATGCTGTTGGTTTAATAACTTTACAATCTATTGACAATTTTTCAGGAAAGAATCATGATGAGAGCTTATATCAAGCAAGACCATCAATTTTTGTGAGAGATTTTGCAATCACTCACATTTTGAAATTAAGAGCTTCCAGACAAGCTTTGTCTAAAATTGATAAGGGATGTTCTGTTTACCCATTCAAACTAGCACATCTAGCAGAAAATTTCCCAATCAATCTAAAAGAAGTTGGTTCGGATTACGATAAATTACAAAACGAAATCAACAAAATCAAATCTGATATCAGGTCATCAAGATTAGGGTTATCTGAAATTGTTAATAGACATTTAGCTGTTCAAAGATCAATACAAATTGCTAGATTTATTCCATTGCAAGTTATTCTAAATTCTGTCAACACAACTGGTCATTATGGATACGATGCTGAAAATCCAACTCTACCAGGTCTGGAATTACCTTTACCAAGATTAGGTATTAATTCCCTGAAATTGAAAACACTACTTAAAGGTTCAACCTCAGTTCCTGTTGCAAGAGAAATGACAACTGTTGTTCTAGTCCAATCTGGTATTTCATCAGGTGGTAAGCCAGAAGTTTTAAGACTGACCGGTGGTTCAAAGACAGCAAAGGCAAGTTGGGTCCATTCCAACTATCAACTAGATACTTCCGATGCTAAAGTTCAAAATGTTTTGGAACTGTTGAAACTTGGTCAAGATAAAAGATTCGGTATTTCAATCCGTGAATGTGAAGCAATCAAATTGAGTAATGTTTTAGACAATTCTACTACTGATATGATGCTGGATTAGTTTCTTCGATATTTTTTTTGTTTGGTATAATATTAAAATCTTCATCACCATGTAAGAATTGTTCTCTTGTACAATATTTAGGTTTATTTTGATGTTTTCATTGCATTTACATATACAGTTTGTTTTAAAGATTGCTATTGTAAAATCTACCTAGAACTAGTAGCGTAAATCTCAGCTCGCTGAGCCTAAGAAATTGCTTTTGTAATATTATTGCTACGGCCACTCTTCTTACAGTGGCAACTACCCTGCACCGGGTGACCTATTTTGGATTTACAACGCCCACTTTCTCTCTCATTCCATTTTCTTTCTTTTATAAATATCAAAACAAAAGACTATTAAAATTGTGTTTCAAACAATAAAACTAATTTTATTTTTCAAAACTCTTATCAAATTAACTACTGTATGTATATTATTGTTGTGAGTTGAGATCAGTCTACAATTATCCAATTGTTGTTATCATTTGAGAACAGTGGGTTCTGTTTGTTTTTTTGTTCTGTTTGTCGTTAATTCTGGAAGACGTGTTTACTTGTGAAATATCTCAAATTTGTACAGAGAGGACTCAATTTTACAGTGCATATTTAACTGCTACTTCTACATTGAGATAATACCACCTCTTTGTATCATTTATTTTCAATTTTCTGATTGTTAATTCTGGTTTATGTTCCTTATCAATTCCATTAAACAGATAATAGGGTTATTTACGCGCTCAGAATTTCCTAGGCATCATCAAAACCATTCGATCTACTCAGAACAATGAACACTATGTACATCATTATCACAAGTCCAGAGACACTGAAGCTTTAGATGTTTCAGGTTGTACCTAAAATGTTGATTGCCATTTCCCACAGATCTGAACAGAATTTTTTTTGATGTTGGGATGTTTGTCGAAACAATTTTTTTCCTTCTGAGTTGTTAAGGGGGCAACTTGTTTACTTTTCGTTACATTTTCATATATTATTTTAAAAGAACAACATCAATTGATATTATTAATTGACAGATCTTAATTTACTTTTTCAATAACTTGCAATAGGAACTAACAATTTTTTATAGAAAAATGTCTCTATCACGTGAAGATTCAGTTTACCTTGCTAAACTTGCTGAACAAGCTGAACGTTATGAAGAAATGGTGGAAAACATGAAAGCCGTTGCTTCAGCTGGCCAGGAACTTTCTGTAGAAGAACGTAACCTTTTGTCGGTTGCTTACAAAAATGTCATCGGTGCTCGTCGTGCATCATGGAGAATTGTTTCGTCAATTGAACAAAAAGAAGAAGCTAAAGGCAATGAAAATCAAGTTTCATTGATCAGAGATTACCGCTCAAAAATTGAATCAGAATTAACTAAAATTTGTGATGATATTTTATCCGTCTTGACTGACCACTTAATTCCAACTGCCGCTTCAGGAGAATCAAAGGTGTTCTACTACAAAATGAAAGGTGATTACCACCGTTACTTGGCTGAATTTGCTACTAATGATAGACGTAAGGAAGCTGCTGACTTATCCTTAGAGGCTTATAAAGCTGCATCTGATGTTGCCATTACTGAATTGCCTCCAACTCATCCAATTCGTCTTGGTCTAGCTCTTAACTTTTCAGTTTTCTATTATGAAATTTTGAATTCACCAGATCGTGCCTGTCATTTAGCTAAACAGGCATTTGATGATGCTATTGCTGAATTGGACACATTATCTGAAGAATCTTATAAAGATTCAACTTTGATCATGCAATTATTACGTGATAACCTGACCTTATGGACTTCAGACATGTCAGAAACCGCCCAAGAAGAAGCACCACCACAGGCTGAAGAAAAATCCACAGAACTAAAACCAGAAGAAGAGTAAATGAATAATGTTATAATTAAATCAATCAAGAGAAATTTCTCAATGTTTTTGTTTTTTGTTTTTGATTATAAGTATATAAAGATTATAACAACCCCTTTTTTTCATTCACTCTCCAAATACATCTCAACAAAGTATACATTTTTTAAATCAACCACCATCAACATATAAACCTATATGTATTTCTAACTATATATATTATGTATATTATGTTATAAATTGTTAGGATCCCACCTGTTTTTATACATTATTTTACCCTTTGTTTTTTTTTTATATAATTTATATCTTTAAACTTCATGGTTTTGTTCAGTTGTTTTTTATTTTTTTATTTTAATTTTATTATAATTATTTATGTGTCTTATCTTTTTTTTTGGTTGAGTGTTAAATCAACAAGTATTGCTTTTTCTACATAAATTCAATTCTTATTTGCACAATTGATTATATTATTGTAGTTCAAGTTTCTTTACCGTGATTGTAATACTTCATAATTCTTCAAGTTCAAGTAGTGGAAAGGCCAGCATTAAATTGACAACGGGGTAATGGCTGTTCGAAAACGAACAAAATATCTTGTTTTTATGAAGCTATATATATAAACAAGTTACCGAATATACTCGTTATATATAAAAAATGGATTTAAGCGGTGCCTTTAAAATTGTCAACATTTCAGTTGCTGCCTTATCAGTATGTTTAACGAGAATTTCGTAATTTGGCTATAACAAGCAACAAATGGTTTTTGATTTAATTTTTCTTTATTCGAGTATAATTCTAACGTATAAAGGTACTGTGTGGTTTATCACAACTGTTTTCTGGAATGTGAGTACTTTGTCACTTATCACAATTTGATGATCAAACTAACGAACAAAAGTCAACAAGTATGGGTAGTAAAATACAATTAGCAAAACACAATTATTAATATTTCAAAGCTTCTGCTAGGAATCTATGTTATTTCCTTTGGTATTTTGATTGGGTATCTTGGTACGTGCGCTTTCTGCCACATCTGTTATATGACTAACAAATTTTAGAGTTCAGGGTTCCCCCTCAGGCATACGCGTATGCTTCATTCTTATTCTCATTCATTGGTCGTGGTATTTGTAAGTAATGTTTACAATGGTACAAAAACAAACAGAATTTCTAACATAAAAGTCTATTTACTACTGGGTGTCTTAGTTGCTCATGACCATTTCTTAAGAGTATTTCCAGGTTTTGTAATTGGCGCCGTTGGTATTATTTACACGATTTTGGAATTTATTCCAAGCATTCAACCACCTGAAAACATGAGAGCTGAAACATCAGCTATTGGCGTTGATGAAGAAGACATCATCTAATTCGCGGTTAAGATAAACTGCAAAGAAAATAAGATTATTTGAAGTTGATTCTGATATTGTGTGTCCTATAATATCAGTCTGTGAATACTACTTAAAATTAGTTTTTGTTTTGTTTGTGTAGGTGTATCTATAGATTATTCGAGTTATATCCAAAAATGTTATAAATATCCCAAAAAGGAAAATGTCTATATATTTTCTTTAAATCCTATTGTTGACATGTTTACTTTCATGTTTGTGACTAAACACTGATTAAAGCACTTAAGAGCCTTTGAATCATTCAATAAGCTGTATGTTTTAGAGCTAAATTAAAGTAGCAATAATTTTACTTCGCAGCTACTCACTTTTGTTATTTTTTGCTCCCCTGAACTCCAAACAAATGCTAAATGAAAATGCACTCAACTTAATCAAAAATAAACCAAACACATCTTCCAGTTTATCTAGTAATCAGCCAGTCCTATCGTGTTTGAAAGACAGGTACACTTTTGAGGTTAGAGAAATTGATTTTTGGGACTCAGATCTGTACTATATTCACTATGTTGAACCAAATGATACGTTACAGGGAGTATCTTTGAATTATAATCTGTCAATTTCAGATCTAAAAAAATCAAATAGGTTCAATATGTTCACTGATGTTGATGTCAGGGTTAAGAAACTGTTGATTATACCTATTTGCAAGATTTCTCAAGACTCAAAGTGCAAGAGGTATTCAAGAATTAAAGATTACGATATGAACATGGATGGTCTAAGAGATGAAGATGTGGAATGTTTTTTAGCGGAAACATTTCCAAAAAATAACAGCAGATCAGATACGTTATTTAATCGAAACGTATCAGTAAGCCCCAAACAAGAACTGAAAAGGGATTATAGAAAAATCTCTTTTACTGAGACAGCCAGACTTCTCAAAAAAGATCTTTTGAGAGAGTTCACGTCTTCGCTAGTTTCTCAAAATGACCCCAGATACACATTTCTAGATTCTATGAATCTAGAAGGGTTTACTTTCATAAAAGACAATCTTTCAAGGCCAATCTTCTTGATGAGATTACCGAAGAAATTTATCTCGACTGATAATAAAAAAAAAAAAGCTGTTCAAAATATTAAGCACAGCAAAAATGTTGATATCACACCAGATAAAATCGTTGTAAAGAAGCAGAATCACAACTCTTTTATATTCCACTTCAGTGACTCATATATGTCTGAAATATTAAGTGATTTCATAAGCTGGGTTTTTAGTGACGGTAATGGGTGTAGTATGGATTGTATAGAATTGTCTGTTAGATAGGTTAAATGGTTCTTTGGATTAGGTAATAAATTATATTGTAGATTATGTAAATAGATATGAAATGAAACTCGATAGCGGCAAGAATAAGTAAAAGTTTCTTTAGAACTACACCAAATATCAATGTTTTTTTCTCCTTAACGTTTAATATCCACTGCCTTTAGAATTATCTGAGTCCTTTTAAAAGTGTGATCGAATTTTTTTTCTTTGAAAGCTAACAACTTATTTTTGGTTTTCTGTCAAAGCTTTTCTTCAAACAATTTATGTTATTTAATTGAACAAGTCTATTAACATCAAACGAGTCTCAGATATTTGTCTTTTGGCGTCTATTTTGTGGAATACGTTTGTGTGTTTTTGTTAGAGGAGATTAGGCGTTACTTGTTATTGTACACTATTGAACAAGTAATAACTATATATTTCGGTTTTGTGGATAGCATTTCTGATGGACTCGTCAGATAACTATTTAACTACGAGCTATGTTCCTCATCTGCATCAGTCTGAGCCAGAAATTGGAAACGGTAGCAATGGAGTGCAGAACGAAATCGAGGAAGCGAAGATATTTATCCCAAGGTCATCATTTACAGCGTTCCGACTATCATATTGCAAACCAGAAACCATTTCAAATCAGTCGAAAGTTGTACTATTAGGCTCCATTCCAAAACTATGGTTCAATGAACACAGATCTAATATTTTTGGATCATTTTCAAAGATAGTATATGGCAAAGTGATGAAACGAATGCTAAGTGTCTCCAATTCGTTGTACAACGTTGCGTACGGTTCGTACAATGATTCAAATGATTTAGAAAGCACTCGTTCACAGAAAGTTTTTGAGCATGGACTGCATAATGAAGAATCTATTGAGGAAAACATGGTGGTTAAGCCGTACAACGGACATTCAAAATGTGATAATCAGCATCCAACTAAGAAATCTACGCATTTATCTAACATATATCATAGAGCCCATTTTCCTGACACTGACACCGAATCTGAGTTGGTTTGGCTTTCAACTGCTCCATCAACTGCACCTTCAACAGTACCGTCAGAATTAATGAGAGTTAGCACTAGGGATACAACTATCAAAATAAATAACCCAAAGGTAATAACACCACTTTTCAACAAGTCCAAAGATGAAAACACCAATAACAATTCTGATAATATTTTTGATACGAATGATTTTTTGTATGACTCAGTGACGAATTTTGCTAATATAATTAAGCGAGGTAACTCAATTGCACTTGGTGAGATCCATCATCAAAATACGAAAGAAGAACACGTGGGTTTAAGAAGAACTACTTCTCTAATATCATTAGACTCATTTGTTTCAAATAAAACTATAAACGATTTTCCGATCAATTTAAATTATTCTGAAAGTTCTATTTTAAACGATGACTCGTATTTGGAGGATACTGAAGGTTCTCGCGAGTCTTTTTATTCCGCAAAAGAGAAAGTTACAGATAATTCCACAAGTCTCAATAGACTGAGGCATGATCAAGAATCGGAGTTACCATCTGCAATATGTGCTTCAAGGACGAATTACATTAACTCGTTGTTGTATAATAAATCATCTTTTCCCAAACACTCAAACCAACTGGAAAGTCCATTAAAAAAATCGTATAGTGCTTCACCATTACCAACCGCCTCATCAGATTCACAAACCATAAAAATTATTGAAGCCGTTGATGACTCAACCAACAGCAGGTACAGCGTTAGTTACTTGAAAGAATTTGGAACTCCAAAGCTGAATGAGTCTACAACCTCTAAAGGTGTTTCATTTTTTGAACAGGCGAAACCGACTAGAGATCAGAACTTTCAATTTGGGATGCATCAGATTGAACCTGTTCCAGAAGAGGATCTTGTAATGGATAATTTGAAGTCGATTGAACCCAGACACGAAAAAATATTAAACAGAATTAAAATCGCTGCAGTTAATGCTCGAACTAGGATGAAAAATGATATGGCAACAATTGATAAGATGAAATTTCACGAAAAAATTACCTCTTATTATTCTATAGGTGATATTGTTAAAATGCAGAAAATGCTAGTAATGGTTAAGGCTTCATATAACGTTAAGAATATTCCAACTTATTTCACTGAAGTTGAACCGTGCGATACGAGAGTCACACAAAGATGGCGAGAATACATAGTGGTTGCAAGATCAACAGGCGATATTGATGAGCCACTTCTTATTCAATTCTATAAAAATAGGGAAATCCCTAAAAAGAGCACTATTCATCATGATGATGAAGATCTAGATTTTAGATTAACCAGGGCATCAATTGTCAATTTTTATAGTACCCTAGATAAGACTATCTGTGTTACTAAGACGAAAACTGAAGAAGGCCACTTCAAGATTTATATATTGAGATGCCAAACACAGACGTCATCTATCAGTTGGCTAACATTGTTCAGAGAATCTTTAGGATTGGTTGGTGATCGCAAAATCAATCTCGCAGTTCCAGATTTTGGTGTTCAGATAAAAGTTGATATTCCTATGAAGACCTATTCGAAGCTAATCAAACAAGGAGAATCTGATTCTGAAATGCTTGAAATAAGCTATAAAAGTACAGGATACGTCTGTAAAGAGTTACCAATTTTTGCATATATTACCAAGAATGTTAAAAAGAGACTCAAAGCATCAGGTTTTGAACAACAGCTGGAAGAGTGGGAGACTTCACAACAAATATTAGGTTTTGCTTTAAGACATTATGATCGTCTGGAATGGATATGGGGAAAAACTCAAAAAATGTTGTACGGTAATTGGGCTATGGCTCTCGCTTACGATTTAGAGTTAAGACCATTAAAACATTACCCATCATCAATTGTGAGTGATGAAGGTGTAGTTGTAATGGAGCCAACTCCGGTCGAGGGGTTTCTATCAAGATTAACATCGAGAGGAGGGTCTGAAAGATCAAGGTTTTTAGGCAAGAATGTTTTCAAATTTACTTATTTTTATACTGCGAATAGCTTAATGTTTTTTTGCGCTTCTTTCAAAGGAATGCCTCCATTACCTGAATCTAATTTGATTGATCCAACTGGGTTTGTTCCTGACGTTTCAAGACTTGAGAATGTTTTATCAAAAATTCCACAAGTCTATGAACATTCACCATATCCAATGGATAAGCATAACCATATCACTTGGTTAAACCCAGAGACAACAAAACAGCAGTATCAAGAGCATGACACAATTGCATTGAATGAAATGGAAAGAAGGATTTGCTTGATATTGCGGGCAGAAGGGGTTATAGAGCTTTCTGAAGTCAAGATTATTGTACCAGTTCCAGTTAAGGAAGTTAAAAATGTCATCAAGCTCGCAGGAAGTTTAGTATGGAATTTGAAAACAGCAGTGCTACAGGATGAGCGAATAACAGACTCTGTTTTTGATATAATTTTGAAGAATGACACACGAATTAGATTACAAGCATCAAATAGAGAAGTCAGGGATGAATGGGTTGCTCGGTTGTCTGATCTGAGCAACTATTGGAGAACGAGGAAGAAAGAAGACATTCAGAGAATGATAAACATTCGTAACAAAAATTCCAAAAATTTGCAAATCGATGAACATTTTGAGTCTAATATCAATGAAGCTACCCCAAAATGGGAAACAACAAGAGGAGTTGCGGATCCACAAATATATCATGTAAGTGGTATTGCAATGACTAGATGCGTTATCTTTAATGGTGAACTATACCAGAAACCGAAAAAACATTCGGTTTTTAAAAAAAAATACGTTGTTTTATGTCCTGGATTTCTCATTTTATATGACATGTATAGGAGAAGCACCACTGGATTCGTTTTACCGACATCTTATTATGAACACTATATCACAATTCCGATTTCTGAGTGTTACATTTATTCCGGAAATATTACTGGTTTAGATTTGCTACAACGTGATATCGATTTTGACAGCATGAATCCTGGACATCATTCTCTGCCAAGAGTTTATTCCGACGGTTGGAAATCAGAAGAAGATGAATCATCTCGCTGTTTCACATTGTGGTTTGGAACAAAGAGAGCAATTGCAGGAAAAGACGAGGCCCTTACTAAAAGCGCAAAAACAAGCAACAATGAAACTGCTAATATGATTTCTAATTCATCAAATAACAATCCGAGAAATCCAAGCATGTTTAAGATGGTTAACAGATTAGGTGTTAGTGGTAAAAGTGTGGTTTTTATGGCAAGATCCAGACAAGAACGTGACCTTTGGGTAACCAATTTGTATTTGGAATCTGAAAGATTTGCCAAAAAAGATGATACTGGTGTTCGCATTATTGATCACAAAGAATAAACGTCGAAATTGTATAATATGTTAAAATACTATGATAATTAATTTGTGAAGTAGCCGACTAGTAACAGCCAATACATTAAAACAACCTATAAACACCTACCTAATGTGACCGTCATTGAAAAGTCCCTACTCTTCAGGCATCTTAAAATTATAAATAGGAGAATCCAACTTACTTCTATTTTTTGTGCCAGATTTTCTTTCAATTTCAATGCCCACTGTTAACCAAATTCAAATCGTTGAAGCCGTTTCGTGTTTCATCTAGTGCCTTATCAATATCTTGAAATAATGTGCTCCATCGTGATGAATTTTTTATATTGCAATTTTTCTGAAAAGAATCTATGTCTTCTTTCATGTTTGAAACTGGAGAATCGTTTGAGATTAAGGATTCATTTTCAGATTTTACTGAAGTTTTTGTAGAGGTTGAAGATGGTGAAATGCTGCTATATACGGATTTTGCTTCTGACATCAGTAAGTTTTCGGCTTTTTCTTCATCCTTGGACAAATCGTATAAAGAGTTTTTTTGGTTCTTACTTGAAACTGTTTCAATATAAGAAACAGAATCATTTGAGTCATCTGATGAGTATGAATCATCAGAATCTGAAAAATCATCAAATGAAATGTTATAACTATTACATATGGCTTCCATCACATTCTCCCAGGAAGGTATTCTTATTTTATTCAAGCCACTAGTAAATGACAATCTCCTATTACTGACTTCAATAATAAGACGATTTTGTAAACCAGACCCTATTTCGCCACATTTCTCATTATTTGATAAAACCAAAATTCCATAATCCACTTCCTCAAATTCTGATTTATCTATATAATTTTTGACAATTGAATTCACTAATTCCTTAGTATCATAATTATGAGATATACCGATATCATTTAGTACTTTATCAGCTGATCCAGAATTATATATTCGTTCACCTGAGCTTGTGGATAAAATCAAAAATATATCCTCGAACTTAAAGAGCAAAGCCTTTATGACGTTTTGGACTGTAATTTTGGAATTGTCTGAAAAGCTAAAATCATGATCAAACATCAATATCAGGCATTTTGGTTTTCTTAAATTTATTGCTTTTGAAGATTTTTCACCAAATATTATTGGAGGTAAAAGCTGGTTCAACTCATTATTTGGAGATTTATCTATCACAGTTTCATTAATGGATTCTTCTTCAATCGGTGATGGCGAGAATCTTTCAGGTAATGTGATCGTTGAAGTTAAACTATCAGAATTGAAAATGAATTCAAAATCACATAAGCCTGAAATCCATTTTTCTATGACTTTAACATTTTCTTGAGACAAGAAAACCACCAAATTCACTAAGATTACTCTCAAAATTGATGAGGACGGCGTTTCAATTTTTGGAAATTGATTCAACTTCAGAATTTCAAAATTGGAATAATCCAAATCCACAACCAACAGATTATGCTGAAATAAATAACAACGCTTCTCATTAAAATTTAAACCATCCTTCGAATACAATAACTTATCAGCTAGTCTCAAAAGCCCATAAGAATTGATTTCAGACTCCAAAATTTGATATTTGATTCCTAACAGTAGTTGGAAAATAAATTCGGATCTCATTAAAGCCAAGGGTATTTTATTGCCAATTGTTGATCTTGTATTTGTATTTGCCGACATGAATGTCCCTGTGGGTGAAATTGGAGACCTTGAAGCTGATGATATAATCGACGAAATTGCTGAAATAGATGAACCTCTGGACGGCTTTTTTTTGTGCTTGTATATTGATTTTCCATCAATTTTAAAACTGTTATTCAAAATTTGGGGAACCTCTATGAACAAATCATTCTTGTTTTTGCATGATAAAGAGCTTGAAACATAATTGTAAAATGGGGAAGGCATGGTTTGAGTTTTTCTTGGCGGTGAACTATCTTCGCCATCAAGAGAAAATGCTGAACTCAAAGAGCTAAAGTCATTTCTTGTAATTCTGTTATTAGTTTCATCAGTGCTTCTATTTGATTTTGGAGTAGACAGCAAATATGTAGAGATGAACTTGTCAATAATCAATTCATCAGTTGGAACTGCCTTGCTATAGCAGTTTGGACATTTAGGGAAAATTTTGTCGTTAGAATAGTTCTCCCCTTTAGCTTTATTTTCACAGAGCTCACTATTTAAATTGAGCATCAATGTTAGGCACTCTTCATGACAATTATCACCGCACTTTAACTCGATTATTTTTTCGTTTATGGAATAAATCTTATTTGATAGAAGTTCCTCACAAAATACGCATTTTCCGCCAACCAAAGATTTCTTTTGTCTCGACAGATTATTTGAATACACAAATGGTTTTACTTTGGGTGGTGTCTCAAAGGGCTCAATTTCCTCTTTTTTGCAACTAGAGGTTGACGGTGTATGCATATAATATTCAGCAGATGGGGGAGATGGTAATAAATAACTTTCTGGTCTGGGTAGTGAAGACGATCTCAACGGAATAGAGTCTTGGAGCAGGTGTTGTGAGGGTGGTTTTTTTGTGAAATTTGGAGCTCTTTTCTTTTGCCGATATTTAGGAGAACAATGCTGATTGCGATTTTTGTAAGCTGGAACATCTATATTCAATATTGGTGAAATGACTGTATTATGTTTTTTACCAGAAGAGTTACTACTTCTTTTGCTTTGATTGGGTACTAATGAATTGCCAGAAAATCTTTCTTGAAATTTAGACCATGTTGTAACTGTTTTATCAGCCGATAAAGAACCGCCAAAAAAGAAAACTGCAGATGATGACTTTCCATTTGCTGGAAAGCTAGGAACTGTTTTTGGAGTTGAGTGAGAAGTGGGCTGGTATGGTGTCTTTGGAGGTTCTACTATATTGTTTCTTTTCGTTGACATAATTCGGTTTGATAAATTAACCCAGCCAAAAATAAAACCCTCCGGGTTCTTTCAGTATATTTGTATAAACTTGTAAATGAATCTCTTTATTTCAACTAAGAAAGCACCAGACAATTTCCGTTATTTAAATATTGAGATGAGGCAAAATCTGATTAAGATCTGAAACACTACAGAAATCGTGGTTACGAGCGTTGTGAAAGCGGTACCTGAGATCGATTTCTAAATTGGCAGAGCTTCCAAAAGAGTAATTACTATTTACGGAATTTACTATAAATTTCTAAATTTTTAAAAGATGTATCTTAAAATTTTAATAATAGTTATCTGTAAGTTTCATAAGAATCAAGTCTATTTCCTGGTAAAAAGAAAAAAAGCTTCTTAACGGTTAGCAAACCCACCTTTAACAAAATCCCAAGTATCGTCAGAGATACGACCTCTTAAAGTTGGGATTTCGGAACCTGGAACGTAAACATCTTCAAACAAGATTGACATTTTAGCTTCTGGAGCTGGTGAAGCATCAGCTAGCTCAACTTGTTCATCAACATAGCTTCTGGCAGCCTTATCGTAACTTTGAATTTCTTCTTCAGTTGCAATGCCTAATTCCAGTAGATGATGTTTTAAACCGGAGATTGGATCATTTCTTGATCTCATATGTTGAATTTCATCTCTTGTTCTGTAAGTAGTACCTGGATCAGACATTGAGTGACCACCATAACGATATGTTTCGTATTCTAAAACCAATGGACCGTTACCTGAAACTGCCCAATCTTTAGCAAATTTAGAAGCTTGGTAAACTGATAGGATATCCATACCATTAACTTTCAAACCCGGGATGTACTGACCTCTTTTGTAATATTCAGTCAAAGCCGAAGATCTAGCAGCCGATGTACCCATACCGTACTTATTGTTTTCACAAGCAAAAATACATGGCAAGTTCCATAATTTGGCCATGTTAAAAGATTCAAAAACCTGACCTTGATTGGAAGCACCATCACCGTATAGAGTAAATGTAGCGTTATCTTCGTTTCTGTATTTGTGGGCAAAAGCTAAACCAGCACCTAATGGAACCTGAGCTCCGACGATACCATTACCACCATAGAAACCGTCTGTATACATATGCATTGAACCACCTTTACCATAAGAGACACCACAACGACGGCCCATTAATTCACCTAAAACATCCTTGACTGGAGCGCCTCTCATATAAGTAAAACCGTGACATCTGTAGGAAGTGATGACGGTGTCCTGTTTTGTAATGGCATTTTCGATACCAACAGCAATAGCTTCTTGGCCTACTGATAAATGACAGAAACCCCTAATTTTTTTAGCTTTATACAGGGCATCTGCAGCCATTTCCATACGTCTGATAATAATCATGTCTTTGTACATTTGTAATAAGGTTGATTTTTCAGTTTGGAAAGTCAGTTCAGGGACTTCTAGTTCATATCCTTCAAATGAACTTTCTGGAAGAGTAATTTCAACTGTCTGTTTAGCAATGTTAGAACCGTTTCTGTAGAAAAAGTTTGCGCATCTCAATTTAACTGTTTCATTCTGTTTCGTTCAAGCAAATTGAGATACTTTTTTGTTTGTTTAGTGTCAAGAATACATACATCATTTTGATCAACTTCAGCGGTTGTAGCTAAAGTTCTGATAGCTGTTAGATTTCTTGAAATACCTTTAGACAAAGGACGAGAAATTGACTTGATCATCATTTTGTGGGAAAATAGTGATTTTTTTAATAGTTGTTCTAGTTTTCTTTAAAAATAAATAAAGAAAGAAGAGTAATTCTGTCCTTGAAATTAGATATAATCGGTTTTAGCATACATTTTTCGCAAGGACAAATGTCTCCCATCTAAACCCAGACCAAAAATAATCGGAACATCAGATGGTGAAAAATACGTGGGTTCTTTTAATTCAAATTCACCACAAAGTCTACGACGAAGTCTTAACCGGGTTGCCGAACCGAATAAGAGCTTGCACGATACATCACTGAGCTCTTATACCAAATACACTGTCTGCAAAGTTAACTGTATCATGGTTAATCAATTACAAGGAATTAAGAAATAAGCTAAAGTCCTTTTCTGGATATTCCACCAAAATTCTGTTTAAACAGGGAGTTCTAAATAGTTAATAAGATATTTTCTTGAAGTTTCTCCCAATACCAAGAAGATCCAGCGTAATTTCCAGACCGCCCTGTAGGACAGGAAATTTATGGGGGTTCTGCCGGACTCCTTTTTACACTGGGAAATATAATCTGTCTATCTAATTCTATTTCTATTCAAACAAACTTCTATAATGAAATCCAAACTAGTATACAAATGATTCTTCGTTCGCAATCAGAGACTTGCTTTCCAAGTACTCAATGTATTCTTTCCACAACAAATCACTTTGCTTCAAAAACTCACTATTACCGATCAAAATTAATCCGTATTTAGCCCTTGTCAGTGCAACATTCAGTCTTCGTTCATCTTTCAAGAACCCGATTGTTTTAGTCTCATTTGAGCGAACACACGAGAAGATGATAAAATTCTTTTCTCTTCCCTGAAATGCATCAATTGATCCGATCATAAGATCAGAAATTATATTAACCGTAGGTGGCCTCTTAAATCCTTCGTAAATCTCTTTGTCTAAGTCCTCAACAATACTTTCATTTAGCGGATTGATAATATCATCTTTCTCAATCATTTCGGATATAAGATCTCTCTGCAGTGAGTAAGGAGTTATAACACCAATATCCTTCTTTTCAACTCCTTTCTCGACAATCAAAGTCTTCAAAATCTCCAAGATCTTCAAGGACTCATATTTATTCTCATATGAAAATTTACCTTTCTTGTAAAGTCTTTCTTCATATTTATTTTTGTAGTCCAAAAATAATAACGGTCTGGAAACATTCTCTAAATGTCTGTCCTCAGCTGTAATACCATCCTTCAATTTCTCTTGATAAAATCTTCTCTTAGGAAACTCACTGATTTGTGGATGCATTCTGTATTGTGTATCCAACATATGCGGATTATCGTAACTTTTCCCTAATAACAGTCTTTCAAATAGTGAAAGTCCAACCCCAAATGAACCTAATTGTTTATCATCACCAACTAGAATAAACTTACTTTTTGTCATTGATAAGACAATCAGTGTCATAGCTTCATCCGATGTAGTAGCTTCATCAACAATGACGACCTCAGCTTTCATATCTCTAATATACTTGCCTCCTGCAGTAACCGTCGTAGTGAAAACAACTTTGGCCTGCGCGATCAATCTGGCAGCAATAGAGTTTGTTACTGTCATTAATTTTTTGTATTGATTTTGACTAACAGGTCTGCCAAATCTTAAATCTTCTTGAATTTGCTTCTGCTGTTGTGGCAATTGGTCATATATTTTGTTATGAAGACAAATTGAGCCCAAGTGATGTTCCCTATTGTATTCGCGTTCTTTCTCTGTTGAAACTATTCTTAAAATATTGCTGTGCTTCTCTAGAACCTTTTCAGCTACATTATCAACTGCAATATTTGAGGCTGATGAAACTAAAATTGGATAACTATTCAGATTATCTAACAATTGAACCAGAAGCTCATGGATGGTTGAGGTTTTACCGGTTCCTGGTGGGCCTTGTAATAAAGTAATTGAATTATTCAAAGAATGCTGAATAGCGGATTGTTGTGAACTATTAAAATCTCTAGAAAATTTCAAATAATTGTTAAAATTGATTTGTTTTATATTTGTTCCTAGAAGCATTGGAATGAATTTCGATGAATCTTTTTCAATTTTAGCCATTGCAATGAACACTCTATTAACAATAACTGAGCATGGAATGATTTTAAAGCTAGACTGGCCAATTGGTAAATCCTCTTTATTCCATTTATATAATTCAAGTAATAACTCAATTTTTTTACCTTTATTTTTTAAGACGTTCATATCTTTGATAAAGCAAAACCAAACCTGTGTATCATTAAGAAGCATCATAGTCTGATTCAAAGTAAATGGCAATTTTCCCAATTTTTTGAACTTGTCACTAAGTAAAGAATCCAGTTCTTCGCCAAAAGGAAAGCTTGCTTTGAAAACTTTAGAGGTATCTTTATGCCATTCAATTGAAAATATAGTTAATGGTTTATTTGTTATCTTTTCTTCTAAATATAAATTGTTGGAGATTTCTTGTAAATATTGAGTTAAACTATCATATTTAAATTTTGGTTGGTAGTATTCTAACTCTGGATTTACAAACTCATAGCCTTCTTCTTCATATAAATTGTACTCCTGTTGCTTTTGATTGACTTGTGTTGGTTTTGATGCTGGTTTTGAGGCTTGCTTCTGTTCTTGCTTCTGTTTTGGTTTTAATGATAATTTTGGAAGTTGTTTTCTTTCGTTTTCAGACTTAGAATCAAAATTTTTTTTCAGGCCTTGCTTAGCCTTTGGACTTGATTTAAGTATTTGGTCTTGTTTAGTTTTCGGTTTGAGTTTAAGGTTTTTGCCCTTAATTGGAATCGAAGGGTTGGATCCATTAGAATAAGAAACATAGGGTTTTGAGTTCAACGATATTTTATCAAGACTATCCAATAATGAGTTTACAATCAACTGATTTGTTGATTGTGGCTTGAATTCAGATGGTTCTTTAGTAAGTTTGAACTTTGATTCTTGAGGTAAATTCGAAAATGGAACTTTCTGAAGTACTGGTGCATTTGTTTCTGCTAAAGTTGGGTTTACTTTTGTACTAAAAGCTTCAGCGTTTAACTTTTTACTAGGCTTTGATTCTCTGCTATTGCTTGATGAGTGTGACAAATGTTTCACAGAATTTTTGGATTTCAATGGTTTTGAATCTTTGCCTGGCTTGTCCGTTGGTTTTCTTGCAGCTACATTTCCATTTGTGGAAGAGGAGGATCCAGAAACGTTGTTGAGTTTTGGCCTTGATAACGAATGAAAAGATCTAAGACTTTCATTATTATCACTGATATTTAAATGATTTGATGTACGGCCACCACGACTGCTACGACCACCACGGGAAGATCCTCTACCACCTCTTGACCCACCACGGGAACCTCTTGAACTTCTGCCAGTCTTTCTTTGTCTCCCACCATCGCTTGACACTTGAACAGTATGGTCTTTGATTCCTAACAGTTCGTACACGAAGTTCTCATCCTTCTCGGAGACAAACTTGATTTTACTATCTGAAAAATGCGCTTTTAAACAGTCATTGCAGACAACCATAGTTTCATTGTTTAGAACTCTGCCGACATTTAGCTTTTTATCTGAACCGCAAAACTTGCATTCACAGTCTCTAACCTTCAGATAATTCACAAACTGCTTTAAAATCGACCCGTTCGATAACGTGTATTGAGTCGACGCTTTGTCGGATTCTTTATTCAAACATTCCTGACACAATAAGGCCATATCGGACCCCCCATATCTCACAATAACCAGTTGATGAATATTTGAGTCTTGACAGTTCTCACACTCTAGCTGCTCATTTGTTTTCACATCAATGACATTCTTGTGTCTCGATAAAGACAAATGCTTTTGCATGGCCTGATCATCTAATGATTCTGAGCATGTTGTACAAGTGAACTGAGCCATTTCCGTTGTGCCACTCTGTATTGGTTCTTTAACTGTTATTTAAAATTCACTGATTTAAAAATTTATAAAATTATTCCAATATGTGTGCACTAACCATTTATTGTTTTTTGGGATTACCCTGTTAATATTTTATTTTGAAATTTATCCCACCCACACCAACATACGGAGAGTCTAAAACTAGATCTTTTTAGCATGTCACTCGGAATTTCATTATTATGGCTAAGAGGTGAAGAAAGCGGACTTTGCCAATCATTCGCCAAATTTTTGTGAACTATTTGCCGTTTTATCCTAGGGATCAAATTGAATCGTTCCATTTTAAACTACTAATACCGACCGTTATCTACTGTTTCGCACCACATATAAATATCACTTGTTCCAGCTTTGATATCTCTCCAAAATCTTAGTGATTATATAAACTACAGATAATGTCTGCCTTTGCTGATTCAACTTTCACAACAAAGGATTATAGCACGTACAGACCTACGTATCCGTTATCATTCTTCAAACTGATAGATGACTATCAAAAAAGCTCGCATGACTTAGCAATTGACATAGGCTGTGGCCCTGGAGAAGCATCGTATCCACTATTGAAATACTACAAGAAAGTTATAGGTACAGACATTTCCGAGTCTATGGTAAGTGAAGCGAACAATCAAGTTTCCGGGGAGCTGAATCTTGAATTCAAAGTATCACCGGCTGAACACTTATCATTTGCACCGGATAACTCTGTTGATCTAATAACTGCTGCTGAATGTGCGCATTGGTTTGATCATGATAAATGGTTTGAAGAAACAGCAAGGGTGTTGAAACCGAACGGCACGTTAGCATTTTGGGCATATGTCGATGCGATTTTAGTTGATTATCCAGGTAGCTCTGAGATTATTGAGAAATATGTGTATAAAGACCCAAACGGTCTAAGGGACTACTGGCAAAACCCAGGAAAGACTATCCTCAGAAACTGTTTCAAGGACATTGTACCTCCAGAGGGACTGTTCGGTGATATAATCAGGGTCGTGAATGTGCCAAATAGTGAAGCTGATCCTTCTGTCGAGCCGTTATTGATCCAGAGAGAAATGTCATTGTTTCTATACAAGAAATATCTTAAAACATTAAGTGCAGCTCATAACTGGAAAAAAGCCAATTCAGATAAAGAAGATATAATTGATTTACTTGGCCAGGAACTGTCGCAGAAATATGGTTGGACGAATGATACAATACTGAAAGTCGAATGGGCAACTGTCTATGTATTTGCGAGAAAGATTTAGAAATGTTTGTAGAGAGTGTATACTTCTTAATTTTTGTTGGTAATTGCAAATATTCTTTACCCATTGTATAGAATACTGAATTTGAACATACCATCCCCAACAAATAAAATATTGATAGACTCATTGGTTCTATGAGCTACAGAAATTGAAGTCGCAGTCGTAAAAACAATTAGATATTCCCCGGTCTCGGGATCTTCAAGGTAGTGAAAACTGAACTATTTGAATCAACTACATTTTATGGAAAGAAGTCTAAACCCAGACAGTCTACGAAAGATACTATCATACGATGTCGGCATTTTCTGATAAGGATTTTGCAGCTTCAGACTACAAATCGTATAGACCCAGCTATAAGCTAAATTTTTTTGATGAAATAAACAAATATCACAAAGGTGTGCATAAGCTGGCAATTGATATAGGTTCAGGGACTGGCCAAGCTACATATCCATTGTTAAAGTACTTCGATCGTGTAATTGGAACGGACCTTTCTGAAACAATGGTGGCAGAAGCAAACTGTCAGGTTTCAGATGAGAGTAAACCAAGAATGGAATTTAAAGTGTCAGCAGCAGAAGATCTATCCTTTGCATCTGATAACTCTGTAGACTTAGTTACTGCAGCTCAATGTGTCCACTGGTTTAACCATGATAAATGGTTTAAAGAAGTTGAAAGAATACTGAAACCAGGGGGGACTTTGGCGTATTGGGGATATGTTGACCCTGTATTTGTTGATCACCCAGAAGCTAACCATATCGTTGATAAATACACCTACGATGATCCAAAATTCATGGGTCCCTATTGGCAGCAGCCTGGAAGAGCCATCTTGAGAAATTGTCTGAAGGAAGTTAGGGTACCAAAAGAGTTCTTTGAAGATATCCAAGCAGTTGAGTATTTTCCTGGTAAAACAGCACAAGACTCACCACTGAGAATTCAAAGAGAATGGCAATTAAGAGATTACAAAAAGTACATGCAGACTTGGAGTTCGTACCATAACTGGAAAAAGACCAATCCAAATAAGGCTGATCCTTCAGATTTATTTATGAAAGAACTAGAAACAAAATTTCATTGGACTCCTACAACAGTTCTTAAAGTCGAATGGATCACGTTTTTTACGTTTGCTAGGAAGTCAATCATTCGCCGTTAAAGTGCGTGATGAACTCACTTTACATGTGAGTAAGTTTTGTTCCTCTAAGATTACAATATTACAATTGCAAAGTATGACAAACACCCATAAACAAATAAAGACTTCATTATAACGTACAAAAATACATTCCTAAATCAGGCTTTCCCACCCGTCAAAGATAGAATAGATTGTGTGTTCTTCAGAACTTTTTTATCTAAAAACTTTTTAAAAATTGAGTTAATAAGCTTTCTGAAACCAGAGCCGGCATTTCTGAGTTTGAAGTATCTGATAGTTCTTTCAAACTTTCTAGATTTTTTTTTCATCGATTTATATGAGCCTCTTTTTTTTATTGAACAATTCAACTGACTCTTTTTACAATTAGAGGCAGAAATTCTAATAACAGACTTTCTGGTATTAATAGAATTTAAAACTTTTTCTATTGATCCTTGTACTTCATTCTGTTTCATTATAATATCATATAACTCATTAGTCGACGAAGAGGTAGGAATAGCTGGCTTTGAGTGAATGCGGGAAGAGATTTTCGATGAACGAATTTTTGGAATAAATATCTTGTAACTCGCTATAATGTTCCCAACATCCTTTATTCCCGTTTCTTTTATGTTATGTAAATCAATCATTTCTAATGTGTCAGCTGTCTCATCCGCTGTGAAAGATACACCTTTTTCATTTCTTTGTGTAAGAATTTTTTCTAGAAGCAAAGGAATTTGGTCGTTTTCATCGTCATTGTCCTCTTGGTTTTTGGATTTCTTCAACTTATTCTCTTTAATGAAACAATCCAAAATGTTTGAACCTTCACAAAAATCGCTAATGTCCTGATCACTATCTAATTCAATTTCATTGTCAAAAGTGATACTGGTTAATTCGTATTGATATGGAGTTTCTTGAATATCTGTATACCCTGTATCAATCACCGCTTGATGCTGTTGTAACGAATCCGATGTAATATCGTAAGAATCGTTATACCCAGCGTTAATTTTGATGATGTTTTTAGGAGTAGTGAATTCATCTCCAATCTCTTTGATTATTGACTCAATACTGATGCTTCTTGCCGACTCTAATTGGTTGAGGTCTCTAAACTCAAACTCAAACTCAAACTCAGAGTCTTCTTCATCTTCATGAATTGTCTTCAAATTTTTTTGATGCAACGGAGAATTCTCGTTAATATACAATTTAACGGTCTGATCATTGTCACTCTCATCCGAAACTAAATTCGTCAACACGTACGGCTTATCAATGTTATATTCTAACTCCTCTACTTCCAAGTCATCAGATTCGTTATTTAAACCGATCTCTGATATATTTATCTCAACGTTACCTAAACCCATTTTATATCAGCTTATAAACCAGTTACAGTCAAGCAAAAAATATAAAACTTTTCTCGTAGTCATTATAGTTTTTATATTGTTTCGTGGTAATGACCTATCATATTTACCTACGAAGCAACCAATAACACAGAGACAGACCTATAACAAAATACTTCTTTCAGATATGTAAACTAAAAATACTGACTCAAAAAAAGCGACATTTATTGGTGTGTTTATAATTTTCCTATTGAAGGTTAGAACGAGCTTCGTCTTGTATGTTGAACCCTGCCTCTCTCAATAAGTACGAAATTTACTAGAGCATTATCTGTGGTCATTGACCTGGCCCGTATTCAGTACTTTCTTTTACTCCAAGAAAAAGAATAACTGTAATCCAATGCTCGATTATATGCTTATCTCAGTCAACTGCAAGACTGGAATGGCGATTGTGTCTTGCCAGTTTGGGGTATCAACCGTGGAAATTCATTAAATTTTCATATTCATGTCTATTGTACTTGGGAGAAGCAAACGTGACACGTATTCAACATCACTGTTAACTTGAAATCGTGAATATACATCGCTTATAGTTGGGACCTGGAAATCCTTGACATAAACATAGTTGTTATGATTGAAGATTATGATGATATTTCCGAGAATATAGTTATCAGTGATCACGTGATAATCACAAATTTTTCTTTAGATTTTGTTGCGTACTTATTGAAATGTATTATGTTTTCATTCTTATACCAGAGATTACAGCTAACTAGAGAAAATATATATACTAGGAACGATGTCTGTAGTTGAGGTTATATCGGAAGAACAGTTCACAGATCTGTCAAATTCAGCTCCAGCTGATAAGCTGCTTGCGCTTTATTTTCACACACCGTGGGCTGCACCATGTATTCAGATGAATACTGTTTTTTCAACTCTGGCAGAAGCTAACCCATCAACCTTGTTTATCTCTATAAATGCTGACGATCACCCAGAAATTTCCGAGTTGTTTGAAGTCTCAGCTGTTCCATATTTTGTTTTGATCAGAGACGGTACTATACTGAAAGAATTATCCGGTGCTGACCCAAAAGAATTTGTAAATACTTTAGAAGAATTTAAAGATCAGTCTACAGGTCAGACTCCGCAATCAGAACAACAGAACAGTATACCGGATGAACCACAGACAGCTGACAAAGATGAATCTGAAGAAGATTTGAACGAACGTTTAAAACAACTAACATCTGCTGCTCCAGTCATGCTTTTTATGAAAGGTACACCAGCTTCACCTCAGTGTGGCTTCTCTCGTCAATTGGTTGCAATTTTAAGAGAACATCAAGCCAGATTTGGTTTTTTTGATATTTTGAAAGACGACAACGTCAGACAAGGGCTGAAAACTTTTTCAGACTGGCCAACGTTTCCTCAACTGTATGTTAATGGTGAGTTTCAAGGTGGTTTAGATATTATCAAAGAATCTTTGGAGGATGACCCAAATTTCTTTCAAAATGCCATGGATACTGCCTCCCAGTAATATCTTTTTGGATCTTCACAATCCGCCTCAATGTTTATTAATTACATATTATTTTAAAGTTATGTTATTGCAAAATGGAGCTTTGACTCACAGTTCTACGTTAAATCCTATTTAGTTTGGTATATTTTTTAACTTTTTAATTTGATATAAAATACCAAATCCGAACAAACATTTGAATTTTCTAATACATGTTTCAAATCTTATCTAAATCAGAGTCTGTCAAAATCTCATCGCTAAACTCATTAAATTCACCGAGAATTGATTTATTTACAGTATTTAATGTTTGCTCCTGTACTGAGCGGATAGATTCTAGAGACGCTTTTTGTGAAGCCGATATTAATTCTTGATTAAATGAATCATCCTCGAAATCCTCACAGTCTTCACTGCTAATGATCGGGTCATTCAAAAATTCATCATCACTCTTTGTTGAGCTTTCATCACTATACAAATCTTCTGCATCAAAATCCCCATACTTGCTTACACTAGTAGTAGGAATGCTAGAAATTTCATCATCAGGAACTATGTCAATATCAGCAAAAATTTCCTTAAATGATCCACCCAATCTAGATGTTAGCTTAAACTTACCATTTGCATCTGAATTAGATAAATCATACGGAATGTGTAAACTTTTGGACTTTAAATAATACAGGGCTGACTTATCCTTAAATATTTTTGACTTATTAATTATCGGCTCCAGAAAACCATATAAGAGAATCGATTCATTGAAATTCCTCAAAATTCCTCGTTTTGATTGAAGAAATTGATACCTCGACACTTCATTTGTAACTCTAAGCTTTTCTTTTGAAATTTTCCATTCTCTGGGAAATGTCAAACCATTATGGCTTGGGGCTTTTGAATCCTCTAAGGTTTTTACTTGTCTCAATCGGATTCTTGTAGTTCTCACTGATATATCAATATTTTCTTCCGAATTTATTATATCAGATAAACTTAGATCATCTGCTATATTAGCTGCAATTTCAAGGTCAAAATTAGATTTATTGTAATTTGAATAGTTTTCTAATAATCCTAGACTCAATAAATTAGATCTTGACGAATAATCTTTCAGAACATTCTCAATTGTTAAAAAATCTAGGTCCGTTATTTCAGCGGAATTATTCTCCAACTTTGAACTACCATAAATGACTTTTCCGACAGCGTGGAAATATGAAAATGGTACTTCCCTTCCGAAAGTCAAATATTTTTCGATTTTAGTATCTGGATTTTTCGATCTCCAAGTTGACCAAAATTGCAAACAGCTAATTGCAGATCTTATATCACCATACATCGCTAGTTTTGATATCTCGTGAGTAATTTCCTTTTTAGAAATATCTTTGAACACTTCTTCTTCATTTTCAACAATCCTTTTCAAGAATTTCGTTAATAGAGTTTTGTTGATAGGATTGAATTTTATTCTGCTCGTTTTTGGACTCTGCAAAATTTTCCTCCCTAAGATGGTTTCGGCTGTAAAGTTGTTATCAATCGTATAGCCCTGCTTTGTGTTTTCACTTAACAGGTCCGATTCGGTTATGGAAATGACTAATGGTGGTAAGGTTAAATCGCTATGTAGCCATTCATATAGAACTTTCTGAAAACTCAGCCTAGTCTCTTCATGAAACAAGTTGGGCAAATCCTCAACTAAAATAACAGACAGATTTTTTCCTACTCTATACTTTACTGCGTTAAGAAACTCTTTAAACATTGTGATTTGTGATTGACCATACAAACTTCCCGAATTCTCCCACTCAATAAGTGGTTGTTCATTTGATGAAGAGCTCAAACTCAAAAAATTTGAATTTACAGACTTGTCTATCAAGTCTGGAGCCAGTACCTTGATTATAGTTGATTTAGATGCTCCTGACGGCCCTGTTAATATTAGCAGTTTTGTGTCAGTATTCCCCTTTCTCATTTCCGATAATTTGGTTTCAATTTCTTTCAATTTCCCACTATGGAGCGCAACTTCATTCACCGTAGAGGGTGCATATCTGTCTACCCATTGGTCAAGTTCTTCTATTAGAGGTGCTGCGATATCTTTTGGGGAAGAACTTCTAGTCAAGTTAAACTTCTTTACGTGATCCGTAAGTGATGTTACAGGTCTTTTAACAAAACCACCCGCATACTGAAGTGGAGTTCTATTTAATCTCGTGGGCTCATTTATAATCGGTACACCCTCAGTACCGTCATGATGCTTTCCACTTTCGAGATTATATGAATTCTGTTTGGATTTCCTTCTAGTTTTTCGCTGTGCTCTTGGTTTCAGGTCATCAGAGGCATGTACTAACATAAATTTATCATGTGATTCACTCTTTATAATATCATCCTCATAAAATTTCCTCTTTCTCGTTCCAAGAGGCATTATTCATTTTGTTGTTGTTGCTGCTAGTTCAACCCACTGCTTGAGTTGGTGAAATAATGTTTTTGATTTGGTCGGTGTTCGGGTGCACCCTCGGAAATATAATACTTCCGCGATGATTCTGGATTTATCTTTAAATTACAATCGCATGATGAAAATAAACGATTTTGTTCTTTTTAGTTATAATTAATTCAAGTTAAATAAACCAAATAAAACCTTATAAATTAATTATTAAAACCAAAGATATACCGGATTTTCGATTTGATTTGAACTTACTTAAAGGAAGAAAGCGAAATGCCTGAAGGTATGTTTCCAAACCTTCTTAACTCAGAGGAATTACGTAGAACATTAATTGGTGAAAAAATGTCTATTCACGAAAATATAAAACCGTCTTACATATCAGATGGAGTTCCTGTTTTTGAGCCTGTGAGTGTATATTGATACTGAATTATGAAGTTTCTTAAGTGGCTAACGTAAATTAGAGTATGGACGAGTTTCAAGATTTCCAAGCTTTCGTTAAAGCTGTAAATAAGTTTGGCATGCAGACTGGTATTATTAAAATAGTGCCACCGAAAGAGTGGACAGATTCTCTACCAAAAATTTCCAAAGAGAAACTGAGGTCTATCAAAATTAAGAATCCAATCATTCAACAAATTAATGGCAATAATGGTGTATTCACCGTTCAGAATATCGAGAAGCAAAGAACATTCAATATAGCTCAGTGGAAAGAACTTTCAGAACAATCAAATTACCAACCCCCCGCACCCAGAGGTCAGAAAAGAAAGCAAGTGGAAAAAAAAAAGTCTTTAAGAAGATCTGAAAATGACGATTACATCTTTGACAATTTTGAGTACAATATTTCCACATCTGAATATACAAAGGACAGATGCGAAGCTCTTGAAAAGGCGTACTGGAAAACATTAACCTACTCTGAGTCGATGTATGGTGCAGATATGCTAGGTTCTGTATTCGACGAATCCGTAACGTCCTGGAATGTTGCACATTTACCGAATTTACTGGAACATATTGATCAAAAAATAAGTGGTGTGAACCAAGCATATCTTTATGCGGGATTATACAAAGCTAGTTTTGCTTGGCATCTTGAGGATCAGGATTTGTATTCCATCAATTATCTTCACTTTGGGTGTCCCAAACAGTGGTATTCTATTTCGCAGAATGATTCTGAAAAGTTCTTCGAGATTATGAAAGACACGTTTCCGCAAGATTACAAGAATTGCCATGACTTTCTCAGGCACAAGACTTTTCTGGCTTCTCCATCGTTCTTGAAGAATAAAGGTATTCAGGTGAATAGAATTGTTCACAACGAAGGGGAGTTTATCATAACTTATCCTTATGGTTATCATGCAGGCTTTAATTATGGCTATAATCTTGCAGAATCTGTAAATTTTGCAATTGAAGAATGGCTTGAATTTGGATTGAAAACTTCAAAATGCTTGTGTATAAATGATTCTGTTGGTATCGATGTACGAAAATTAATTAAAAGAGTTAATGGTGAACCAACTGACGATGAATATGAAGAAATAGAAACTGAAGTGCAAATGTCAAGTTCTCCAAGCGATTTAGAAATAACGTCTTCACAGACAAAAAAAAGGAAGCTTGAAAAAAGTCAGAAGTTCGCAAAACAGCAGTGCATTCTATGTCCAAATACTTTTCCCAAGAAGATGCTACGATACGATTCCTTTAGTATGTTATTAACTGATCAAATAGATAAAGATGGCAGTTTTAAAACCTGTCACCGTATATGTGCCAAGCTCATCCCTGAGCTGACTATTTCTAAAGATAAGGAATCTGATAATGAAACAGTAATCGGAATTGGCTCAATTCCCAACGCTAGGAAAAGTTTAAAATGTTTATACTGTCATTTAAAACAAGGCTCTTGTTTTCAATGTTCACATGACAAGTGTACTAGAGCATATCATCCTACATGCGCAATTGCAGCAGGTGTATTATTTGGTGATTCTGATGAAATGAGTATTGGCCTGAATAATGTCTGCAAATATCACAGGCCTAAAGATATAGGATTAAAACCAGAATCTTTGAAGAGTTTGGCCGCTGGTAATATTATTCAATGTAAATTTAATGAAACTGCTTTTGCAGGTATTATAAAGTCTAACAATTCATCCGAAGATTCTTTTTTTGTGGAAAAGTACTCTCTTACTATGTCAAAAGATATTATCGAAGTTCCATATTCATTATCATTATCGCAAAATCTAAAGATCTCTTTTAAATGTTATCACAAAGAAAAGCCTAAAGTGAAAAAGCCAAAAGAGCTCAGTTTTAGTGAGCTAATATGTTCAGGAATTGAGGACCGCAAAAGATTAAGTATAACAATTGAGGATTATGGCAAGGAAAAATGGATTTGTGAAATTCTTAGTACTGAAATGGCCAAAGAACCAAGAGATTCTGATGCTGGAAAATTTTGGCATTATATATATAGCAGTTCAACAGATCAGATTGCAAGATATACAGATAATATTCAAATTCAAATACCAAATGACCCAATAACTGAAAAATATCTTCATCGTAAAAGGCTGGAGCAAAGACGAGCTGAAAGGAGAGCCAACAGGTTGATAAATGAGGCTAGAAATATGCAACTTCAGAATTCAATCAATAATTTCAACCAAACTAATAGTGAATTGAATGTAACTTTTTCAAACACATCCAAGAATTATGTTCCGTCTGCTTATACTTCGCCCTATTATCCAAATACCACCACACCTTCAGGAGTGCCTTCGACTTTTCAAGGAAAATCACACACTCAATATCATTCACAGCATATCTCATCTACTCAAGTTCCGCAGTATCAGAGTCAAAATCATTCTGTATCTCCGATTCTGCCAAATTATCAACAACGATTTCAGTTCCATGAAAAAGCCTCTGCTGGCTCTTCATTTTCTCCAACTAAATTAGGACCCATTAGTTTTAATGATGACCAAACTAATTTTTTACGTGCTCAATCATCTCATCAATGATTCCAGTTGTAGCTGTCGAGCCGATTGACCTGTTATATTATCAGTACTAGTTACGAGACGACCATTTTTATGTATTTTTTTGTTCTGTACAATATTTGATTTAAAATTTATGAGTAACGAGAATTTGTTAGACATTTAAGAAAGGATTTTATACATATTTCCTTTTCGAGGCTTGATTGTAGTTACATTTTGATTAAATTTTCCTCTAAAACATAAGTGATAATCTCGTTTAATATAAAGAATACAAGTAATAAAATACACAAATCGAATTCAATACAATCAGAGGGCTCCGATAACACCCACGATACTTTTCAGGGCATTCATTTTCACTCTTTCATCATAAATGACAACGCCTTCTCCTGTTCCGCTTTCTTTATTTGAAAATCCACCTTTCAATAATCTTGAAAAATCTGATTGCAAGCCTAATGGAATTGAAATTAAGTCCAAATTTTCGTTCTGTTTCAATTTCAGTAATTTAGAAGTATGCTCGTAATTATCGGCAGCCATTTCCGCATTTTCAATAATTTTATTATCAATACCACACATTGATGCAACATTCATACCGAATGAGCCCTCAGCTGAACCATCTTCTAATTTATATAAAAATGTAACGTTTCTTGAACCTTCATCTACTAAAATTTTCATTTTAAGTGGTCTAACTTGAGGGTGATTTTTGAATGATAAACCCAAAGAGCCATAATGCGTTGCGAAAAAACCCAAAGACTGAATATGGGTTGCAACATGATGTAAAACCGCTTCTGCAATAGCAAACCCATCACTGGAAGATCCTCCTCTACCCAATTCATCTAAAACAATCAATGATTTTGGCGTTGAGTTTTCCAAGATTTTTTTGGTTTCTGATAATTCAACAAAAAAGGTCGATTTACCTTGCATTATGTTATCATTTGCACCTAGTCTTGTCATAATTCTATCAACTGGGCTCAATTTTGCATATGATGATGGGACGTAACAACCTAATTGTGCCATAATAACAGCAATACATGTCATACGCAAAACTGTAGATTTTCCAGCGGCATTTGCACCGGTCAATAATCCCAGATTGGAATGTTCACCACCTAAGAAGACGTCATTTGGAATAAAATCTTTAATGATCGATGAGCCCATATTGAAACATGGATGCCTTAAGTCTTTGAACTCAAGAATACCATTCTCCGAATCAATAAATTCAGGTCTCACAGCTGGATAGCCAATAGATTCCGATGCCCTTGCTAATGAAATAATGCAATCAATAGCAGCAATGGATTTGACTATTTTCAACCATTTACTATAATGTTTATCAAATTTACTATACATTCTTGCTTTCAACGATTCTTCAATCATTTTGTGAACTTCCTTTGCCCTGCTTAGCTCTTTTGATAACTCTTGGACCTCTGGTGACCAATATCTTTTGTAATTTTTATTTGCGCCTAGTTGAATCCAATTTTTAGGAATTTTTGAAGAAATTTTAACAGGTATTTCAATTGTATAAATTTCTTTACCAGAATCTTTAAAATTCATATCTTGACATTTGTACTCACGACGATATTCTCTCAAAAAAGTGTCTAATTTCTTCTCTAAGTTTTCCATTGTTCCTTGGCTTTCATCAAATTCAGGTTCAACGCCTCTAACCGGAAGGATGATACCTTGTTCAAAAGCTAATGTTCTATCAAACGCGTCAGACCAATCATGAACTAAGTCATGTATTTCAGTTGGAACGGAATCAAACATCTCTTTTAACGAACCAACTAACTCAAAGCGCTCTAAGTTCTTGACAAGAACAGCTATATCCTCAAAACCTTGAATCACTCTTGTAAAATCTTTTATCTTTAAGCTACCTGCGTGAACTCTAGACAATAGTCTTTCTAAGTCTGGTAGTTTGCATAAACTTGATTCAATCAAGTTCTTTATTTCTCCATTGTTAAGTAAGTCATCAACTGAATCTAGTCTTTTTTCGATAGTATCCCTATTTAGTAATGGATGAGCAATCCATGTTTTTAAAGTACGTTTACCAAAAGGAGTGATAGCTCTGTTGATTAGTTTGAATAATGATCCTTTATCAGTACCGTCGAAGGAATTTGTAAATACTTCTAAGTTCTGCAATGTTTGACCATCCAAAACCAGAGTAGAGGCTGATTTGATAGCATCGTATTGTTCAATATTTCCAATTGATATCAAGGACATATCCAATTTCAACGATTTTAAGTACCATAATAGCCCACCAAATGAGCTGAATCCAATGAATTTCTTCTCTTCATAATATCTTTTCAAGGTACTTGGCCATTTAGAAGTATCATCCAAACTTTCACTAGGGAAATATTTTCCGTGTATTAATGCTTCGAAGGTTAAATCAAAATCAAAAAACTCTTCATCAGGTTTCAAGATGTTAAAAATAGCATTGTTAGAGGAATTGAATTTCAGAATTCTAGTAGCTAGTGAAGATAAGTTATTTTTAGAAAGAATCAGTTCCTTTGGCCTGATCTGGGAAATCAGAGTTTCTAATCTCGTACATTCGTTATCATCAATAAATTCAGTGATTCTTACGCTACCAGTTGCAGTATCGATAAACGAGACCCCAAAGATTTTATTACTAGAATCATTTGGATCAACATCCTCCTTTATAGCAAGACAATATGTTGACATATCATCTATAATCATCGACTCGTCGGTCAACGTACCAGCAGTTAAAACACATTTTAATTCTCTTTTGATGACATCTTTCTTGTTAGAAGTGACCGTGCTTTCCTCTCTAATCTCTCTTGCCAAAGCAGTTTCCATTTGATCAACTTTAGCAATTTTATAGCCTTTCGTTATGAACGCTGTAGCCCAATAATCAAAAGACATCTCTGGAATACCAGCCAATTGCATGTTTGCCCTTCCAGTTCCAGCCAATTTCAAATCAAACTCATTGTGAGCAATAAATGCGTCTTTCTCGTATAATTCATAGAACTTACCTTTTTTGAAAAAAACAACACAATCCCACATTTTAGACTTTATTTCCCAATATTGTTTTTCGAAGTTTGTAAATTTGGCCCAAGACGACGAAGGGATATATAAAGTCCGTGGGTCGTACTCTGGATCAGTTTCAGTTCTTCCTTCTGCATCCTTTATATTGATTAGCCATTGATAACGTTCTTCGTTCTCTTTAGCAAACTTTTTATTCTTATTAAAAATAGGTCTAGAACTCGATGGTTTTGAAACCGTTCTTTTAGAAACTGATGGTGTATAGTTAGATGAGCTTGAAAATTTGTTTGCTAATGTGTTCTCAGATGTTGAGGATGATGATTGATTGTTTTTCTTTTTGCTCATATTTTTGATATTGCTATCTTCTTCTGATCCAAGTAGGTCTTCTTCAAAGTCGTCTGGAACAACGAATGGATCCTCAAACTCATCATCGTCATAACCATTCTCTATAGCTGCTAGTTCATTCACGTTAGGAACAAATTCATCCTCAGACAGATCGTCATCTTCAATAACACGTCTCTTTTTGCGTTGTGATTTTGAGACGGATAAGCTATTGTCATCTTCATCATCACTTAATTCAGCATAACTCAAATTCTTCTTTTGTGAGCGGCGCGTTGGACTTGAAGCTATTTGTGAAATTATCGAAGTGCTTGTTCCTGGAGTGATTGGTGTTTGTTGCTGAATAGACAAGGTTTTATCAACATCCCCTTTTTCAATGCTGGTGTTTTCTGTTGAAGTTTCAAGGTTTAATTCATTGTCAGTCTTTGCTTTTTCATGAACAAACGGTTCCTGATTTTCTTTCTCTTCGTCATTTGTATTCAATCTTGAAGGAGAGGATGAAGGAGAGGGAAACGACTTTTTATTTCCGTTTTCTGTGGTTTCTGTAATTGGATTTTTAGATGGAGCTTTAGAAAAGAAGTTGAACAAACTCGATTGTTTTAATTTTGAATTGGAACTGTTGTTACTCAACTTGTTTTGTTTCTTTCTTATTGGTGTTGTTGTAGATGAAACCGCCATTTTGAAGAAGCTAACGGATAACTACCTTGAAAGCTATTTTTAATTGGAATTCAAGGGAGAAAGAAAAAAGGAGATTTAAAGACGAAAGATTAAAATTATGAATATCACAGTGCAATAGTAAAACGCGTCTTGTAAGTTATGCTTATGCAAAGGAACGCGTCTAGAAAAAAAAAATAGGCTGATTATATAACTAATTATATAATCAAAAGTGAATAATTGGGAGATCTTTGCTCATTGGAAGTCAATTATATGTAGAGATACCCTTAAAAATAGAAAAGGACTGTATAGTCTTTCTAAATACTTAAATACTTCGATAGTTTTAATTCAGATTAAAATCTACTGAGATTTTGCATCCTATGATTATCTTGCTGGTTTTTTGGCATTGTGATTTTCTTGTTGCATTCATCCGTTAGATAGTACTTTCACCCAACATCGCTTCTGAAAATTAAACAATAAAAACCACAGCATAATCAATATTCTCTTTTCTATACAGACACAATATTGACAGCAAGCCCTGAAAATGTCATTGAGCCGACCATTGAGACTCTTACTACTAGGTGCACCAGGATCTGGTAAAGGTACACAAACATCAAAGTTGCTAAAGCTATTTCCTACAATCACATCAATTAGTTCGGGTGATTTACTAAGAAAGCAAATTGCCTTAAACACAACTATCGGCAAGACAGCATCGTCGTATATCGAAAAAGGAGAGTTGCTACCAGATCCATTAATAGTGAACTTGATTACAACTGAACTGAAACGGAAACACTGGATGAGATCAGATTCTACTTGGTTGTTAGATGGATTTCCTAGAACCAGGAATCAATCAATTGCGTTAGACGAAGAATTGAACTCTTCGAACTCAAATCTGACTTTAGTTGTCGAACTGAACGTTCCGGAAAAAGTGATACTACAAAGGATTGAAAACAGATGGGTTCATATCCCATCAGGTAGAGTCTACAATTTAGAATACAACCCTCCAAAGACAAAAGGCTTAGATGACATCACCGGCGAGCCACTGTCAAAAAGACCAGATGATAATAGAGAAACTTTTACAGAGAGACTTAACTCTTATCAAGAGACCATAGGGCCGCTAAAAGAGTATTATAAAGAAAAAGGTATTTTGTTTTCAGTTGATGGAGAAACTTCGGATATAATTTTTCCTAAGCTGGTTGATCTCATAAAGCTGAAATTTTGTTAGGTCAATTGCTGAAATCACCACAACATTTACATAAAAGGAATGAAACACAACCATCATTAAAAGAGCTTGTGGTGTCAGCAGAAGAATGAATAAAATAGAGTATTCCAAACCAAAAATGGAATTTATAGTATGACTAATGTATTATGTAATACACATAAATCTCAAAATCTTTTCTGAAGGCAAACTAGACAAAGACAAATTCATATAGCAATTCATTCTTTCTAAGTCTCTTTTATTATATTTACTTAGTTTTTTACATTCTTGGTTAGGTATTAATTTTCTTTAATCAAGAGAAATTTATTATTGGGAATCTGCCTCTTTTACAGTCTATTTGAATCCACTTGTACGGTTATTTATTCATTCGCAAACTATAGTCCATAATGCGGTTAGTATTATTCAGTAGTTGGTTTTTGTTCAATCTCTAACAATATAGCTTCTACATAGATGACTTGCCAGTATTATTTCCATACCCACGGATATATCCAGAACAGTATGCTTATATGTGTGATATCAAAAAAACATTAGATGTCGGCGGTAATTGTATATTAGAAATGCCTTCAGGTACAGGTAAGACTGTTTCTCTATTGTCATTAACAGTAGCATATCAGATGTTTTACCCAGAACATCGTAAGATTGTTTATTGTTCTCGTACAATGTCTGAAATTGAGAAGGCGCTTATCGAACTTCAGTCGTTAATGGAATATAGAACAAAAGAATTGGGGTTCGTTGAGGACTTTAGAGGTTTAGGTTTGACGTCGCGTAAGAATTTGTGCTTGCATCCAAGAGTCTCAAAAGAAAGAAAAGGTGTTGTTGTGGATGAGAAATGTAGAAGAATGACTTCAGGTTTGGCAAAGAGAAAAATCGAAGCTGGCGAAACCGAGAACGTTGAACTATGTTCTTTTCATGAAAACCTATATGATTACGAACCTGGAAACTTGATACCGCCTGGTGTTTATTCATTTGACGGACTCTTAACTCACGGAAAGGAAACGACTACATGTCCGTATTTTACAGTTCGTCGTATGATACCATTTTGTAATATAATTATTTATTCATATCATTATTTATTGGACCCTAAAATTTCGGAGAGAGTTTCAAAAGAGTTGTCAAAAGATTCCATTGTTATATTTGACGAAGCACACAATATTGATAACGTCTGTATCGAATCCTTATCACTCGATTTAACTAACGATATTTTGAAGAAAGCATCTAGAGGGGCAAATAGTCTTAGTAAAAAAGTAGAGGAAGTTAAAAGAGTTGATTCAAAAAAACTTCAAGATGAATACGAAAAACTTGTCCAAGGCCTAAGAGCAAGTGAAATTTCTAACAATGAGGAACTGTTTATTGAAAGCCCAGTTTTATCAAAAGATCTCATAAAAGAAGCAATACCGGGAAATATTAGAAGGGCTGAACATTTTGTATCTTTTTTGAAAAGATTTATCGAATATCTAAAAACAAGAATGAAAGTTTTGCATGTTATATCAGAAACTCCAAATTCTTTTTTACAGCATTTGAAGCAACTTACGTTCATAGATAGAAAGCCGTTAAAATTTTGTTCTGAGAGACTATCATTGTTGGTCCGAACTTTGGAATTATCAGATATTGAAGATTTCACTGCTTTAAAAGATATTGCGACTTTTGCCACATTGGTTTCAACTTATGAAGATGGGTTCACACTGATTTTAGAACCTTTTGAAACAGAAAATGCTACAGTTCCGAATCCAATTTTAAGATTTTCTTGCTTAGATGCATCAATCGCAATCAAACCAATATTTGAAAGATTTGGGTCCGTCATCATTACATCCGGTACCATGTCTCCTTTAGACATGTATCCAAGAATGCTGAATTTTGAAACTGTTATCCAGGAATCTTATACCATGACATTAGCTAAAAGATCTTTTTTGCCAATGATAATTACAAAAGGTTCAGACCAAGTTGCAATATCCTCAAGGTTTGAGATAAGAAATGATCCTAGTATTGTTAGAAATTATGGGTCTTTATTAATTGAATTCTCGAAAATCACACCTGATGGTATGGTTGTTTTTTTTCCCTCATATCTTTATATGGAATCTATTATTTCAATATGGCAAACTATGGGTATACTAGATGAAGTTTGGAAGTATAAGTTAATATTAGTTGAAACACCAGATTCTCAAGAAACTGCGTTAGCTTTGGAAACATATAGAACAGCATGTTCCAACGGCAGAGGTGCCATATTATTGTCGGTTGCCCGAGGTAAAGTTTCAGAAGGAATTGATTTTGATCATCACTATGGCAGAACAGTACTTATGATTGGTATTCCGTTTCAGTATACAGAAAGCAGAATATTAAAGGCTAGATTGGAATTTTTAAGGGATCATTATCAAATTAGAGAAAATGATTTTTTGTCTTTTGATGCAATGAGACATGCAGCGCAATGTTTGGGAAGAGTTTTAAGGGGTAAAGATGATTATGGTATTATGGTTCTAGCAGATAGAAGATTTTCAAGAAAAAAATCGCAACTACCAAAATGGATCTCTCAAGCTTTACTGGATGCAGATACAAATCTATCTACAGATATGGCTATTGCAAATGCTAAGCAATTTTTGAGGACAATGGCACAACCAACAAATCCAAAGGATCAGGAAGGAATCTCTGTTTGGAACATTGACCAACTGCAAGATTTTCAAAAAGAGCAAAAATTACTGCAAATGAAAGGCCTTGCAGACGATGATAGTGATGAACCAATGTTAACTTATGAAGAAGAATTGGCTTTATCAAAACTTTAAATTTTGTATAATAATAGTATAATAGAATACCCACGGACTATCAAAAGAGTTCAATAGACTACAGTAATTGATAATTGACAACATTTGTACAGAAATAATTTGCTATAACTACGGTGAAAACTGTAAATGAGAATTAATAACACACACTAATATACAGGAAATACTTAATCTTCCATTTCCTCATCACTTCCTTCACCTTGTTCAACATCAACTTCAAGCATAATTTCCTTATCAGCATCAACGTAAGAGTCACACATGCACCAAATTGACAGTTTATGATTACCAGCATTTGGAATGTTAAGGTCTAGTTTAATGTCTTGTTCAATTTTAGAAATAGATGTTTTTTTGATTGCGTATAATTGTTTAGTACTGGTGTCACCAATAACGATCCACCAGCTTTCAGCTTTTTCATAAGGATAATATGGAGCAACGACTTTCAGATCATCAGGCTCCTCATCTCTTTCAATATGTATAACAATCTCTTTTGGTCCATTAGATACAATTGGCTCACCTAAATCTAACTTATAACTGACTTCGATATTTGGATATTTATTAACAAATTCGGCGACTTTCTCCAATTTCTTATCTGTCAGTCTTAAAATATCAGTTCTTTCATCATCCTCCAAAGCCATAATATCATAAACAGTGTCAATATTTTTATTACCACATCTTTTTAATATTTCACTATCGAAGTACGGGACTTGTGCTAAACTACTATCCGAGTCCCAAACGGCTTGAACAACCATTTGTGATAATTCCATAACGTAAATAGCATTCAGATAACCTTCACTCGACAAAATATCAATAGCAGTATTAAGTAGAATTATAATTTTTTCTAAAACTATCTTTTGATCAGAAACTAAGTCTGGTGGCAAATTCAATCTTGAAAAGTGAGCTTGTATTAAAATAAATGCTTTGAAATATGGCGAATCATAGTTTGTTCCAGACGATGATTTCAATGGTAATCTTTGATATATCTTTTTCAAAATATCGGACTCATGCTGTCTGACTGGTAATAAATCAAATTCTGATGCTGAAGTGACAATCTCCAAAATAGATTTAAGTTTTGATTTTCTTGATAATGACAATGTGAAAGTCTGCATTGTGATGAACGACACATTATAGTAGGCAGCGATCATTGCACCGTTTAGCGGAGAAATTTCCTCAACTTCAGCATCATCATTTTCAACTTCGTCTTCATCAACTTGAATCATTTTAGCCTCAACTAAGTCATTTATCGTTTCTTCAACTAGTTCTGTTAGATAAGCCGAAAGACCAATATGGGATGTGTCTTGCACTCCATAAAAGCTTGGATTTGACTGTAGCCTTCTATAAAAGAAAGAAAATGTTATCCAATCAATACAATCTTGTTTTGACTTAATGATTCTTGTACTAATTTCATTGACGAAGCCATCATGCAATGACACATTCAAAAAACTTTCTACTGGTAAAGGCTCGTTCAGAAACTTTCTATAATAATCCCGTTTTGAGGCATTTGTTAAAACAATAGCTTTACCGGTTTCATTTTCATCACACCTTGCTAATCCAATCATTTCCAAAAGATCATTAACAGGATAATCAACATAACGATGTTCTTTACCTTCATAAAATTGTGTACTTAAAACAACAACTAAATTTGCAGTTGGAGCATAAAAACAAGTCTCCCTAGTGGCTAATAAAATAGTTAAAATTTTTGCGCTGAATAATTTTTCTACTATTAATTTATCTGTGTTCACCATGCCTTTGTAATAAAATCCAATACCATTCTTTAGAGATTCTTTCAGCATTGTATCAGAAACCCTATCCAAATATGGTTTAATATCTTCTGAATCAGCATTCAATAATGTGTCGTTCTCACCTGAAAGCCTTACAAATTCCAAACTGATTTCAACACATTGTTTTCTTGTTGGAACAAATACAATTGAATTTTGATCAGTATCTATAACCGATTGGATAGCATTAAAGGTCGGCTTTATCATTGATAAGATCAAAGATGGATTATGATTAATGCTGTATGATTGTAAATGGACCTCTAACGGATGAAGCCTTTCTAAAGCAGAAAAATTATAAATGTTGTTTTTAGAAACACCTAGCCATTCACTAAAATCGCGTCCGTTAGCCAATGATGTACTTAAACCGATAATTCGTAAATTATTACCAATCTGAGCTGAAATAAATCTCATTCTTGAAATAATATTTTCGTAGACTGTTCCATCTATACCATTTCCTACTGCGTGGCAATCGTCAGCAATAAATAGCTCAATAGATTGGACATTCTTACGTTGTTTCCACCGACGTGAAATAAGATCGAATTGTGAGGGCGTTGCTAATATTAAATGATTTTCAGCTAAAATTTTCAAATTTGTAGTTAATTCACTTGTCAATTTTCCTATACTCTTTCCGTCCCCTATTTCTGAAAATTTTTTGCTCCAAATTTTCAACAATGAATCGATTTTTTCTTGCGATGGACAAATGTAAAAAGCACGCCCTTTGTTATGTCTCCAGTGATTTAACAGTGCCAATTCGGCACATATTGTTTTACCGGATCCTTTAGTTATACCGATAAACGTATTTTCATCCGTATTGTACAAAGATTGAAAAGCCTGCGATTGAAATTTGTTGAAAGATTCAAAATCGTATAATGAAGTGAATTCTGGAATTTTCAAATCAGTTACTGGGACTGGTTGGAGATCCAATAATTGGGTTGGTGCAGGAAATTTCTTAGGTAGCTTTAAATGATTAAAAACAACTGGTATTTTATATCCACAGTGTAACCATTTTTCAGAAATCAAAGAAACAAAATAATTAGGTGGCATCAGTTGATCATCAATTGGGACAGAAAATTCAAGTATATGTTCTTGATTGATGTATTCCATACGAACCAGGAAAGTGTCAGTGAACAAAATTTTTTCACCGTCACAGTCTTCAACCAATAATAGAAATGATTGTGCATAATTATGAATTGTAACATCCCAATTCCATTCAGGTAAAACCTCTAGTTCAAATCTCAATAAACTCGGGGTAATTGGTTGAACAGAACATTTCAGCGACAGCTTTGGAAATTTATTAATCATTTCGAATGCTTCTTTACCAAATTTCTCAGATCTAATTGCTTGGCTCATCTCGCTTGCATCTGTTAAATTAAAGTATTCGGACCATGGTAATTGTGAAGCTTCTGTTCGCTTTATGATTTCTTTTGGGCAATTTGGGAACTGTCTAAATGGTGAATTAGATAGCCAAATTCTTTGTTCAATCATTTTGCAAAATTCCAAAACAATTTTGGTTAAAGATGCCCAGTTCTTTTTCAGACAAATTTCATAAATTGCTCGAAACAGTCTACCCGCGGATTGTGTAATATAGATCATATCAGCATTCAATGCAAAGCCCTCTAATTTTAATCGTGAAATATATGCTTGTAATAAAACATTGGTTTTAGCTTTTGGATCATTTGACGATTCTTTGACTGGAATTGGTGCTTTTTCCAATAATTTTGATATCTCAATTTTTTCTTCTTGTCTAACTGGAATGAATCTGAATTCTTTTGATAATGCAAATATTTTCAATAATTCAATTTCCGATGTATAAGGCTTTAGTTGAGAATTAAATACTGACATTGAATCATAGTTAATGTAATAATGCGATGAGATTCTTCCTAGTTCAGTGCTTTGAATAGATCCAGTGTGAGCATCATAGATAACCAAATGATTTTGATGTAAAATTGTCAATGCAGAATGAACTAGATCTGTTCTTTTCCAAACTAAAGCTTTATCATCCGCATAATCCGCCCCAACGTTATATATTCTTGGTGATCTCAACATACGAATATACAAGTAGGTGTAACCAAGCCATTCAACACCAGATGATCTAGTTTTGACAGTTCCTGAAACAATTTCGGCATTTAAATTATCAGCTAATTTACTCATTAATTGAGACTCGATTGGTAGTTGTTGATTCAAAACAGCCAAATAATATTGAATCTCAGAATGGTTGGTGATAATTATACCTTCACCAGTTTTATCATATCTTGGTCTACCAGCTCTACCTAGCATTTGTAAAATATCTTGAGGAGATAGTTGAGTCCAATCACCTTTCTCTGGCGAATACACTTCTGTGCCCTTTATAATAACGGTATGGGCAGGCAAATTGACACCCCAAGCTAAGGTTGCAGTCGAGACTAAAACTTGAACAAAACCTTCCGCAAACAGATCTTCAGCTGCTGATCTATCTTCTTTATTCAAACCAGCATGATGTATTGCAAACCCAGTTGGAATTAGATCCTTTAACCCATTGTCCTTGGCCTTCTCTGCTTCCTGTCTAAGAATTTCAACGCTGGAGGTGTCAGATTTTAAAAGTAAGTTAAGTTGATTATTTTCTAACAATTTATCTCTCAGCCATTTTGCGGTTCTAAAGGTATCTTTTCTTGAGTGGACAAATACAATAACTTGAAACTTTCCAGCGGCCTCTAAAATTTTATCATAACATGCTTCATTCATTGCAATTGATTTCTTAAAAGAGTTTTTTTCAGTTATACCAATAAACTGTTGAGCTAACGGACATGGTCTATATTTAGCATCAAAAAAAAACAACCCCTTATTTGAATCAACTCTTAAAAATTTTGCGACATCTTTGAAATTTGGCAATGTTGCTGATAAACCTACCAACCTTACATTATCACCGGTATATTCGATATTTCTCAAAGTTCTGGCAACAATACTTTCTAATACTGGACCCCTTTCGTCGTGCAATAAATGAATCTCGTCAATAATTACTAAACGAACTAGATTGGTATAACTTGTGTCCGAATTTTTTCTAGTTATTACATCCCATTTTTCTGGTGTTGTGACTAGTATCTGAGTTTCAGAAATTTGATGTTTTGTTAAGTTTGAATCACCAGTTAATTCTTCAACCTTTATTCCTAAGTACTCCAATCTTCTTGAAAATTCACGAACCTGCTCTTGTACCAAGGCTTTCAAAGGTGCAACATAAACAATTTTAAAACTATTCAAAGCAATAATGCCCGAAACTGGGTCTCTAAAATGATCAATCGCTCTCAAAACTGTCAACATTGCAACATTTGTTTTACCGGCACCAGTTGGTGCACATAATAAAATGTTCGAATCGTCATTAAATGCAACAGGGTAAACTTTTGATTGAACCCTATTCAAAGTTGCAGTTTCAGTCGATGGAAAAACTGGTCTTGTCCATTCAGGTAATTCGTGGATCGATATCAGCTCAACCTCATCAGTTGGCTTATCAGGTGGTGGAATGTGGATTTCTTCATATAATTTCTTGACCCTTTTAAATGAGTTCTTAGGCAAATGCACTTTTGTATTTGTCATAAGATGAGATCCTTGATCAAACTTCAAGTCATCCAAACTTACTAATTTCGGTTCTCTTAAATGTTCAATTTGTTGTGTGTTTGATTCATTTTGAGCATTACTGCCAAATTTTCTCTTTTTATGTATATGTTCGCCAGAGATATTCCCTTTATTTTTGTATTCATCAATCAATTCAATTAAATTTAAATCCTGCATTATTGATAAGATTTCATTTTTTGACTCATCAGATGTGGATGAGGCTAATTTTGTACCATACACTAGGGCTAATCTGTTCAAACATAAAAACTGAACCAACGCAAAATTCTCAAACTCAAACAATTCCATAAGTTCATTTTCCAAGTCTCTGACGCTCAGGTCTTGGTTTTGTAGCACTTTAAAAACCTTCTCGGTCAACTCCTGTAAATTATGAGCATCTAAATTATCAAAATATTTTGAGACTTCTCTTTGCAAATAGAATGAATCAACTAAATATATCGGAGTTGTCTTAGATTTTGATGGTGAAACAGATGAATTAAATTTAATGAGATCGTCAGGTTGTCCTTCATGCTGACCTGGCTGATATTCTTCCTCTCCTTTTTCATGCTCTTCTTCATAGATATCTTCATCCTCTGATTCTCCAGTTTTTGTTTCGTCATCATCTTCATCGTCAAAGAGAACAGCAACTCCCTCATCTATTTCATTTTCCTCATCCGATTGATCTGCGTTGGAGGTGTAATCCGTTATCTGTTTGGACAGATTAATCAATTCATTAAATTTGTCATCCTTGATAACGATTTCTAAGATTTCTTCGCAATGTTTCTTCTTTGTTAGATCTGTTAGATTCTCATTCTTCAGAACTTCTAGAATTAAATCGGTGGCGCTTGCAATGATACTATGTTGGATATCATCACCTAGTCGATTTGATACCCATGATATTAATAACTCATAAATTTTGTTTGTTTGTTCTGTCTTCGGGTAGTAATTCAAGTGTTCAATCGATGAAGAATCCAACAAAGTCAGATTTGTGATTCCAGTGTTTGACAATACTTTGCTCTGCTGTTCCTGTTGCTTTTGTAATTCTTTAGCTCTAAACTTCTCTGAAACTTTTCTAGCAACCTCCTTCTCTTCTACCGATATGCTGTTTTGGTAATTGGATCCCATGTCCTTGATGGAAATCTTACCAGCCAAAGATGTGGGCGTGGATAAAGCAGCATCCTTCAGTGGATCGGATTTGTTTGATACCAATCTTTTATCCGCCCTCAGGACTTTATTTGACATCTCATCATAGTTGTACAATCTTGAAAGATTTTGATCACTATTGTTACTGGCATTTCTGTCCGACATTGCTGCTAATAATAATAATGATCAGCAATCAATAATTAATAAAATTAACTCAATGTCTTTTTGGTTATGGTGATGTTAAAACATATCTCTCTAAAACTTATGTTTATTAAACTAAACTGAAAAAATATTTCAGATTACCCGGATTTTATTGGTACTTTCAGTATGAAACTATTTGGTCTTAATAAACAAATAACTTCTCTATCTAAGACCTAGTCATATTATTTAAAAACGGGGTGAGTATATCTGTATATATTGGGTAAAAATATGGGTTTTTTAAGTGAAAATTGACCTTGATTTACAGCTTCAGGTCATCTAGAAAAAATGGCCGCCTAATTGGGATATTTTATATAAATACTGCAATCTAGAAACACAGAATCCCTGTAATAATAGGATTATATATAACAATAAGTTTGGACTGCTTCAAAAACGGATAAATTGGTTATTTCACCTCAAAAGTAGATATTAAGCACTGAAAGAAGTTAAAGTAACATTCTGCGAAGAAATCAACTCAAAAAAATGTTATAAATTTATTTAGGATATTGTTACATAATCACTAAATAAAAATTTATACATTCAAGTCCAAACAGCTCAAGAAATATTTGACAGATCTATCCAAGAAACTCAATTGTATGTTCTCGACTAAAAGATTATCTGAAAAATTCATTGCTCGACTAGGAACAAAAGTATATAGAACTACACCGGGAAGTCCATTACTATCACTATTACCACCAGCTTCATCTTTTTTAAGAAATTTTCAGAAGGTATATAATATGTCAACATTTAGTTTGACCAATCCAACTATCGAATTATCGTCAACTGAAGAAAAAATATGCACCTTGTTGAAAGATTTCTGTGTGTCTTATAATTCAAGCAATCCATTGAATGAATTGGAGTTGCGTATCACTGGAGGTTGGGTTCGTGATAAACTGTTAGGTAATGCTAGCAACGACTTAGATATTGCAATAAATAACATGTCTGGTGAGGAATTTGCCATGAAATTGAACGATTTCATGCTGGATAATTACACAAAGTATGAAGTGGGGCCAAAATCAATTCACAAAATATCTTCAAATCCTGAAAAATCAAAGCATCTGGAAACAACAACCACAAAGTTGTACGGTTTGGATATAGATTTTGTTAACCTAAGAAGCGAAGAATACACAGAACAAAGTAGAATCCCAATCATAAAATATGGCACGCCAGAACAAGATGCTTTGAGAAGAGATGCTACTTTGAATGCATTATTCTATAACATCCAAAAGAATAAAGTTGAAGATTTAACTAAGAGAGGATTGATTGATTTGTCAAATGGATTACTAAGAACTCCATTACCACCATTGAAAACCTTTTTAGATGATCCGCTGCGTGTCTTAAGGTTGATCAGATTTGCCAGTTGCTACAATTTTAAGATTGATGGGGAAACTTTAAATGCTATGAAAGATGAATCAATCAAGTCAGCTCTAATTCATAAAATCAGTAGAGAGAGAGTTGGCGTTGAAATTGAGAAATTACTTTATAGTAACAACCCACTATATGGATTTGAACTGATTTTTCAAACTAATATGAGTAGTTCTATATTTAATTTTGGTGGATTATCAGATATTATATATAAAAGTAACGATGAATCTCAGGTTTCGGATATCTTCAAGAAGATTGCGGACAACTCATTCACATCATTATTGGAAGTTATTGACTTTTCAAAAAGATATAACTCTACGCTTCTCTCACTCTTTGATGAAAAAATTAAAGATGACAAGTTTTTCAAAAAAATGTTTTATTTGTTGATTGTTCTCAAACCATGGAGTAATTCAAAGATTTTTATAAATCCAACAAGAAAGCAATCGAGTTATGCTATCAATATAGTTATAAAGGATGGACTGAAGTTTCCCAAAAATGATTCAGATACTGCAACCAGAATAATCACAGGTATTGAGGAATTTGACAGAATTTTCTCAAAGTATCCAAACACAAAAAATTCTGAAATTGGGTTATTGCTAAAATCCCACGGACTGAATTGTGAACTTTTAATAGTCTTTCATTTATTCAATGACCTATTAAACAACCATGTACCATTACACGAATCTATTGTTTTGAAGTACGATTCCTTTTTTAATCATGTTATATCAAACGATTTACACAATACGTACAAGTTGAAGCTAATAATTGATGGTAAACAATTAATTTCAAAATTGAATCAAAAACCAGGACCATGGATGAAACATGTTAACGACGAGATTTTAAAATGGCAATTGGACAATAAAAATGTAAATGAAGATGATTGTATTGAATTTGCCAAATCAATTTTGCCTAATTATCTTTAGATTATATGTACAATATAAAAAATATTTTAATACATCAGATATGCTAAGTAAATCGACTACGTACAGAAGACTACAGTTTTTTAAACCTAAAATAAACTACATTTATATTCTTTTTCAAATGTTTCCATGGATCTCTAAACTATAGGAAATACTTTGTTGGTTTTATATTGAACATTTCTTCAAAATTGTCCATGCTATTTTTACATTTAATATACTATTCTCAAACCAAGTTTGCAATAATTCCTCAAAAATTGTTACCTTCATAACTAACAAATGCATTCACATCGAAAAAATCGTTTAAAGAATCACTGTTATTAAGTTCACCACTACCAATGAAACTGTCACTTGTGCTAAATCCATTCAATGTTAGATCTCTATCATTTCCCTCAAATTTGATGATTGAATCACACCCATCATTATTGGCAGTTTCCAATAATCCGTCATTTAAAAAATCAGTGTTGAATTGAAAATTTTCGATCTCTTTGAACTGAACTGGCGGACCCAAACTCATAAAATTATCAGATATTGATTGCTGATTCTTTTTATGATTTTGAATTCTAGATTTGTTACCATTATCAAAAAACAGGTTGTCGGAATTACCAAATTGAAATTCATGAACATGCTGTTGCTGTTGTTGTTGTTGTTGCCTTTGTTTGGATGGAATAGATTTTTGACGTGCTTTTGATATTGATGACGATGATTGCTTCCTGGACAGCATTGATCTTGAATTCATTGGTGATAAGGCAGTTGCTGACTCCAAAGTGTTCAGTGAACTAATAGAATTTATAGTATTTGCTCTTTTTCTAGACTTAACCACTTTGGTAAATGCTGCTAGAGCATCATTATCGCATATTTCTCTATCATATTGTGTGTGATTGGTAGTATCATCATCTGTTGAGTCATTGTTATCTTCATCGTCTTCGTTGGAAAGATTATAGCTCACTATATTATTGAACGTATTTGATGTTATTGGATTTGACAGTAAGGGGGATTCTATTCTTTTGGGAGAAGGAATTGGCGATCTTGAATAAAAAGATTTTGAGCGGTTCAGTGAATGCAAATCAGAAAATGACGATGATGAAGAGATTGACGGTTGTAATATAGCACGCCCATTTTCTGACACTGCAATACATAGTGACGTTGACGAATCTGACCTAGTACCCAACTTTGGTGTTGGTTGACTGTTTAACTTTGGAGATCCCGGGAATCTTTGGGGTTTCATTGTGGTTATATAGGACCTTTTCAAGTTGGACACAAACGAATATGTCGAAGATGACGAGGTTGACGTGTCGTTCGATTCAAGTGAGTTTTTGGTTGATGTCGACTCATCTGAGGAATTTGATGATGATTTTATAGGTGATGGATTGTTGCTGTTTCCCGAACAGTGACGAAACAATCTTGAAACCCTATTGCCATCTTTAATTCTTTGGACACCTGGTCTTGGGAGAGGTTCCGTTATAGAGTCGTTGGTCTTCTTTTTCGGTGACAAATCAACAAACACAAATTCAGCGGGCATGCCAGGTTTATTTCTAGGTCTTCTTGGAGATGGTTTTTTTGTAGTGAACTCTAAAGTTTCATAGTTCAGCTGTTGAAGTTCCTGTTCTGATTGTGACTTGGTTGCAAAACTTCTTATTCTCCATGCCTTTTTGTTGTTTAGAGGTTGCGTTGCTTGTGGTTGTACTGGCTGCTGCTGATCAGTAGGGTTCTGGAAAGAGAGTCCTTCGGCCGGGGAGGCCAAGGTCTCAGTGGAATCCATTCTATAGCTTGGGCGCCTGGCTCTGTTAGACATTGAACAATGGAACTGATTGTTGGGAAAAAATACTCACCTCATAATGACTATTAAGTAGCGAATGTAACTGTACCGCCCTCTCTAGAAGTAAAGGAAATGTGTACGAAGTAGTGGAAGAAGCTGAAATTGATAGCAACGAGCTCCTGAAGTTCCAACCAACAAAGAACTGCGAAACTTCCTGGAATGTCTTAGGCAGTAATGTGATGAATAAACGAATGCTTTTTATAAACAAACAACAACAAAAAGTTCAATCCTATTAATATATTTTCTCAATTTTTTTAGCAAATTTTTAACTTAGATCTGAGTCTGGAAAAAAAATGTACTACTGATTGTTCAAAGTGATGAAAAATACACACTAACAACACGACCTATTGAGAGCTTACTTATCTTTTTCAATCGATGTTCTGATCGGAAAATTCAATGGGAAAATCAATTCACCAATAAGACTAAAGAAATTTTATACTTTTTCCTATCCGCTTTTTGTTTTGGCTTAGTTGATCTTCTTTTTAAAGCTGCAGAGGTGTCCGTCCGTGGTTGTTATCGACAATTTTGAGATGATCGTTGGAGTTATCTTTCTATACTAAGATTAAACAGGAGTTATTCTGTGTTGACGAACAAAACTGATATTTCGACCAAGGCTAAGTGTATATTGAAAAGCAGAAAATTTTTTTTACAATTTAATTGTGATTGCTACAGTTTAACTTTAGTTACAGTTGGATCTTAGTTATTATCACTACAGAAATTGAACGAAAAATGGTGTGTTCTGAGAGTAGCCCTGACACTTGGGCCCGAAATTTAAAAATTCTACCCCCCCACTTCCCAGTTCAAATTTAACCTTTCCTAGAAGGAGATAGGTTTTTGAACTGATTCACACAAGCCTAAAACTAGAAACCGATTTGAGCACTAATTTGGTCTCTGAAACGTAGTATGTTTTGAATTTAGTGATCTCACGAGCAGTCTAAGCAGCAGCCTGTATAGAAGGTCAAAACTGAGACAGAGAAACCACAATTGTTAACTCAAGTAACAATGCATCGATTGATTGTACATGTTCAACGATTTTCACTTTGCAGGCCAACTAAGGAGTCCTGAATAGGATAATTACCTGATAGAGTTTTTTTTAATTAGCAGTTTTCAATATCCCCCCGGTGGGTGGCTTTCAACCATATGGTTGGTATCTGGTCTCACATGCTTACCGGTGCGGATCAGTTCCAGTACAGCAGTCTAGTATGATAATGGCAATGGCATACAAAAGAAGAAACTTTGGATTTTTAGTCAAGAAAAAGTAAAATACAATTACACACAGAGTAAAATATAAAACAGAACATAAAGAAAACGAAGATTTATAATTTGGTTAAACAAAAGAGGAACAAACACTAAAACTTGGAATAGAAGAATAAAAAAACGAAATTGTTGATTATGAGACGTGACTGATTGTTGGCCTATTAGATGGGAAAATGTGGTCACTATTTATAGTTTAACAAATCTTCAGCCCTAGTTAAACCAGGTAAATCAAGGGATTTTCTTGCCCTCTCAATTGAGTTTCTACCATCCAATTGATTATTCTGAATCATTGCCATTCTGGTGCGATCGAGACTTGTTCGTGGGACGAAATTGTCAATAACGGAGTCTGCTTCATCGTAACTAGTGTTTTCATTCACTGAAAACTGAGTACTGAATCTTGGTGTACCGTTCTTTTTAATAACTTGCATTGGGATTTCCTCAGTATTCAAGTCCGAGGCATTATTATTTGAAAATTGAAATGAACGATCAGTTCTGGAGCCTTTTTTGAAATGTTTTTTGAAGAAAGATTTTTTCTTGTATGTATCATCGAGTGAATGTAGAAGTTTTGTTTGACCTTCCAACTGCGATACACTATTTGAATATTTTGAGATCTTTGGACGATTTGGATCAGTTGGATCGTAATCTGCTGGATATTGGTCAAAGTCACCTCGTGAAACACATTCTCTAATGATATCAACATCTTTTGGACGATACAGTTTTTGAAAAACATCATAAATGAATCTTGGCAATAATGAGATCAAAACACCAATGAATAAAACAGCCCAAAAAGAAGGAGCACCATACATTTGTGCTGCACTTTTGTAAAATTCTCCAGAACTCACAAATGATGACCAGATACCTGTCCACCCGAACACAATTAAGATTGATAACGCAATAAATAGACAAGAAAACCAATCCCATCTATATTGGTGAAGCAGTATATATAAGTTACACGAAACAACAGCAATTGTGGCAACATCAACACCTATCCAATATCTATGATCTAATGCTAAACCATTTGCTGAAACGAAGCCGCTCTTATAATATAAACAATATGGGAAAAAAAAAGAAATCAACGATTGATATAGACCATCAAGCATGTACCACCAAAATTTCGTCATGTTCCATTCAATTCTCAAAATACCAGTTCTATACAATTGGGGAACTAGAAGTGAAACAACATCGCTAACATCTTGATCAAAAATTCCCATAAAAATAACAGGTAACGAAGTAAATGCCAAATTATAAAACATTAAGTATGTGTACTCAAAGAGATAAGAACCGTCAAATTTGTTGAAAATACCATACCAAAATAATGCTAATGTAAAAATAACATTTTTGTAAAAAAAACTTGGAATCATCTCAGACAATCTCTTGTATGACCAACGTCCATGAACCAGCACTAGTCTCGCTAGATACCTGAATTGACCAATTGCATAATCTGATGACATTACAGCCTGGCGACCTTCTTCCCCTGCAATACCGACACCAACATCGGCAGCCTGGATCATAGCAACATCATTTGATCCATCACCAATAGCTAGGGTCATTACTTCTAATGTTTCTTTAACCATTTTGACAACTGCAGCTTTTTGAGCAGGAGAAACACGACAACATAAAACGGCTTTACATTGTTTACATAGCAACAAAAATTTTCTTTGGACGTCTCCTTTCAGTGCAATCTTCAAGGCATCACCATCAATAATAACACCATATTCACCTTGTGGTGGACCGTGGTCTTTTTTCGCAAGTTCAATTTCATCCCATGAACCTTCCATATTAAACTTCTCCGATAAATATTTTGAAATCAGATGGTCAACAATTTTTCTTGGATCACTTGAAATATGCTGAACATCATCACCAGAAGTTTTAATAACTAACAGTTCCATATCGTTACCTAACAGATTACATGAAAACCCAATATTTATTGCGGTTTCAACTTTATCACCAGTTAGAACCCATAATTTAATACCAGCTTGTGCTAAAACAGCAATTGAATCTGGAACACCATCTTGTAATCTATCTTCAATGGCAGTACCACCTAGTAATGTTAGCTCTTTCTCAATCATATCAGCAATTTCTTCCATCTTCTCTTCTCTTTTTACCAATGCACTACTTGCAATTTCATGCTTCTGATTCCAAGTTTCATATTCTTCCCATGATAACTCTCTTTGTGCGATACAGAGTGTTCTTAAACCTTCCGTTGCAAACTCCTCTAAATGTAGAGCAGTCTTTTCTAACAAAGTTTCATCCGAATCCTTCTTTAATCTTGAATAAATAATGGAATCTGCACCTTTACAAACTAGTAATGCTTTTGGTTTTTCGTTTGGTAATTCAGATGAAATTTTAATAATTGCACTCATTCTTTTTCTTGTTGAATTGAACTCTAATATATTCAAAATCTGAAACTCTTTTTGAACACCTTGAACGTCAAGAATAACACCTTTTTTGGTTCTACTTAAAAGTGAAAATCCTAAATCCCTTGCAGTACCAACTAAAGCAGCTTCATCCGGGGATTGTGCCTTTAATAAAATTTTATTAGTATTCACTTTGTCTTTCTCTGTTAATACCGAATGGCATAGGGCCAAGGCTAACATAAAATGTTCATTACAGTTTTTTTGATAATCCCCTGAATCATTTTTTAAATCTCTAACAAACTCTTTTGAGACAAATGTAAGATCATCAGGGAACAACTGCTCATTCTTTGAAATTGACTTTAAGTCTTCGATCATAATCTGCTTATCTTTAATAATTTCTGATTTCTCTCTTCTTGATTCTTCTTCCACATCAACACCTTGTCTTTTTCTCAATCCTGCTAAAGCTTCAGTATAAGCACGACCATAACTTTTACCATTAATTGTACATTTTTTAAATTCCATAACGTTTTGTGTTAGGGTACCTGTTTTATCACTGAATATATACTCAATTTGGCCCAAATCGTCCGATATATTCCAAGTTTTTGGAGTACATGGATAATCTAACCTTTCGTAATACATTTTAACATCTGAATAAATGAAAATAGCTTGAACAGTTTTGATAATTTCGATCGAAATGTATAATGAGATTGGTACCAGTGATTGATATAGAATAACAGCTACAAAGAAGCCCACGATACCATTTGCAGCAGAAGAACCTGCTATAGTACCAAATTCAAAATACTTTCTCGAATTTTCAGTATCGTTGTATCCAATACCGTTGACCAAACCACTAACAAAACATAAGATAAATAATAACAAAAAATTCATGATAACCGAGAAATTTAATTCTCTTGAAATTCTTGATTTTTTAGTTGGCGTAGCACCGGCATTCAACATAATTTTCGTATCATCACCAGTAAATATAACAATACCTAAAGCATATTTGGTATTTCTTAAAGTGCATCCTCTCAGAAGCAAATTATTGATTGAAATTGGTTCATTCTGTACTTCTCCAGACTCATCCTTCCATTTTGCATTACCCTGGTAATTATATAAATTGGCATGAGGGCCTTCACTTTCGATCCAAAATTTTGATCTTTCAAAATCTTTCGAATGTTTGATTCTGTGACCGCATTTTAACGATTGACGTACTTTTAAGTTTGTTTCACCGTCTAAATTTTTGGTCTCCACGTAACATGCACCATCTTCGTCAGAAGTTGATAATAAAATAACATCGGCAGGAATTTCGTCATTATTATGAATTCTGACAATATCACCAACTTTGACGTTTTTCCAAAAATCTTTCTCAAATTTAGCTAAATTTTTTGGTATAATTGAATTATCAATTACTGAATCGTTGTAAGACGCAATTGCTTCATTGAAAGGATCATTGTTATTTAAATTGTATTCATCATCATCAATTTGAAACGATTTTCTTTGGCTTTCAAAACTTTCAAACGAATTTCTTATGTTGTTGGAGGTAGATATTTGCTTCAACCGTCTCGCTTTCTCTCTGCCATTCTTGGTTAAATGTGAAGAGCAAAATTTTATGAATCTCATCATCAGTCTTGAATTTAATTTTTTGAATCTTCTCCATAATGAAATATTGTCCTCCGAAAAATTGTTATTTTCAACACCTTGTAAAATATGTGTTCGAGTATTATTGACTTCCAAATCCAATATGGTACGACGAGAATCTTCAATAGCATCTTTTATACTGGTAATTATAATGATAACAATCAATGGAACAGCTGATAGTCCCGGATTTGACACACCAAAAATATCAAACGCACCCAAAATAAGCAAAAATAAGAAATAGACATTTGCAATATTTTTGAACTGAAACATGACATTTTTTGGTAAGAAACTCAAAGGAGTGTACTTCGTAGTTATAACTTTATTTCTAGCATATTTGGCGATTGGTTCATTATTTTCATTCAACATTTCTTGAGGTAATGACATATTGAAATAAACCGATCTGAACTCATTTGATCTATTTTTCTCGTCATCTTCGTCATTCTCTTCCGGAGGTATTTGAGTGCCACTGTCACCATAATTAGGTTTATCTTTTTTCCATCGTAAGGTTCTTGCTCTGCCAACTGTTGGTTTGCCTTTTTTATTTCTTTGAGTCCCCCAACGGTGTCTTTTCATTATAGTTTCATTTCTTTTAACCCCTGGAAGAGCTGAGTCTTCAATGTCCTGTTCATCAAACTCATCATTTTTTTCAAACGAAGCGTCCGCAAGCGAATTATCAAACTGCGGGTGTTGATTTAGCTTTGGAGTTTGTGTAAAAGAATCGTTAGAGTCTGATCTTGTTAACTCGTTGAAATCGTTTGTTGGATCATTTTTTTTACTTGGTGAATCACTGAATACAATTCTTGCGTCAGGATTTCTTCTACCTTGGTTTGTTGTTTTCAAAATCGAATTTGATCTCAATGAGGGTTTGGGTTGTGTAAATTGAAAATCCTCCTCAGAGTTGTTGCCTAATGGAATGTCTTGAAAAGCGTTATCGTCGGCGAAGGGGCTTGACGGATGATTATCATTCATTGGGTTCCTTTGCGCTACTTGTCTATATTTATCTCGTTCCTTTTCTCTTACTAATATTGGTAACTCCTTCTTTCTTGTTTCTAATCAACAGGTTAAATCTTTTTGGTCAAACAAATCAAAATAAAAACGAAACAGGAAATTAATGATAATGCAAATGGACTGAATATAAATTATTTGTTACAGATCAGAACTAAACAAATTAGCTGCTACTACCACGAAACGAAAGAAAAAATTGATCTTGAAATTATTTTTCTTTTAATCGCGCTAAATCCTTATGTTTTCAGCAAATATAGTATAGTAAAAATCAAGTGAATAACAAATACCTGAGTAAAAGTTATATGAGTTGTGTGTAATCTGTTTTGAAATTAACAATTTCCCTACACTCTAACAGTTAGATACTTATGTTATGTTTTTCCTATAAATGGGAACGGGAAAGGTTTTTTTCAGCTAAAGGAAAAAGGTTGGTTTGGTTCGGTCCGATAAATTTTTAAAAGTTGGGTTTCGCAACAGTACGGGAATAAGATGACGGTACAACGTACCTGAGATCTACCTTCTAACTTCTACAGTTAACGGGTGGAATGGTTTAATGGACTGAATGAGAATTATGTGTGTGTTGTTAGTTTGGATTCTCGCTGTGAAATGATTGGATCAAGGTGACCTTTTTTCCAAGATATAAGTAACTACACAGGTATTGCATCAAAATTCATTGAAATAAACCAAGATCAGGACAAGTATTGCTCAAATTGTGCTTTGAAAGCTTTTTTACCTTCTTCTTTGATCACGTTTCCATGACACATCACAATACTATCGAAGTTCCAGTTTTTATAGATTAGTCTGAGTCCTGTCTTGTTGGCATCATTCACTGGCAGGGTTTTGTTCACTAGCATTCTACCAACTTTGCTGTATGAATTCAGGTATCTCGTCATGAACGACCAACCACCGTTGACAAACTCGCCAGGATACTGTTCGCTGTTGTGTCCGTCTCCTGGGATATTGAACAACAAGTCGGCCTCGTATATGGTTTTGTTTAGCTTATCAAACATGATAAGTTCTTTGTTCCAGGTTTTGTTCATATATAGAAACTCGAAATTCTCAATGATGTCGCTAGGAAAATCCAGGTCGTTGTGATGAGCATCAATGATCTTATTCGAGATAAAGTCCGTGAACTTGTAATCAATTTTAGTGTCACCACCCAGGTTGATATCTGGTGCAATCACCAGTAAGTTTGGATACTTCTTCTTCAGGTCTTCTGCAGCCAGTGTATGTTCGACATCCGGAATAATCAAGGCATACAACACATTGCTGGCCCCATTATTAATCAAATCAATTGTTTCATCAAACTCTGGTCCAATTGGTATAGCACTCCAAACTAATAATTTATTTGTGTTTGGAATCTTTATAACGGCCATACGACCACCAAAATTTAACTTATCAAATCTTGAAAACTTGCATGAGTGTAAAATAACGTTTTCTTTAAATTTTGTTGAAACTCCCCCAATCGGCGATAAATAACCCATTATTCCTTAATAAAATACTAGTTATAGTATGCTAAAATATAAAACTAACAGTTAAGAATAAGAGTTCTAGAATTCAGTTGCTTCCTTATTTCTTTCATTGCTTTTTCCTCGACAGGTGATAAAGATTGTTACAGGCAGCAGACTTGGGCCGATTTCTTACATATAAAACGATAAACTAGAACAAATAAAATAATAAAGTAAACTGGTAAAGAATAAGAACAAAAAAATAAAATATTAATAAACTAGATGAATAAATTCTCTTCAATCAAGTTGAAAAAACCCAATAAACAAAGCAATAACCAAAAGATATATTATAAAAACCATAACATCATCTACATAAAAACTTCTATAATCATTTCCTAGTTAAATAGGCAAGTATCAGTGAGCGTACATTGCAGTCCACTCTCTTGCAGTTTGGATAGCCTTGTTCTCGTCACTTAACCAATCTTCAGCAACGTTATTAGCTAAAGGATCGTTAGGGTTTGGGGCCGCTAATAATGCTTGGATCGATAGTAAAATTGTACGAATTTGTAGCGCAGGCGACCAGTTATCTTTTGTGTTGAGTTAGTATGCTATCTCAATAAGTAAAAGTAACAAGACTCACTCTTTAAAACATCAAGACAAATTCTACCTAGTCTATCGATGTTTGGGTGATAGATTTTTGTGAGAAAACGCACTTTTGGAGCAACCACTTAGCAAACGTTAGAATTCTATTGAACACCTCTTAAAAAAGTACAGACATACTCGGATAATCATCAGGCAAAAAAAGCTCTAACTTGAATACTCCGTCCTCGTATGGGGACTGATCTGGACCTTCTATCAGGACATCAAAGTATCTCAAATTATCGTCATGAGGAACCGCGCTGATACCAGGAACTGGGTCACTGACTAATCTTTCTGTTTCCTTTCAAGCTTGTTAGTTATCCGGTATAATCAATATGAATTGGAGGTCCATATCACCATCATTATATGAGTACAGTAAGTGATTATGAGTGAAACACAAAGTGAAATACAAAGTGAAATACACAATAAAACTCAGCGCTCTTGCAGCTTGCAGCTTACAGCTGAGGAAATCTTAAATTTATCAAAGGACCAAATCCAATATACTTACTTTGATTATTCTTTTAGGTAAACTGGCCATTTTTTATCTATTATTATAGGTTGGTTTGAATGTGTCTATAACCTTTAAGAATAACCTCCTCAACTTTTTCTTTCTGTTTTTTTTAGTGGGCACATTAGCAGAACGGCAGGTCACATGAGCAAGAGGATGATGACATTCATTAACTCTAGTAAACTTTCAGAAAGAAGCGCTTGAAAGCTGTTACTATAAGAATGAGACCAACAACAAAAGGAAGATCAATAGCTCTGATAATTGGTGGCGCAATTGGTTCGTACGCTGGAGTGAAATTCTTGTCAGACTATCAGCTAGTTAAAAAGATTGAACCTGAACTTGACGAAAATGGGAAGAGGATAGTGAAACCGCTCAAGATATCTTTCAGAAACGTTGAACCATTGCAGTTGAAACCTGAGATTATTGAAAAGAGAAACAAAGAAGAAAGAGAATTACAGAAGAAGAGAGATCTGTTCAGTTCTAGTGAGAACACTGTTAATGATAATGGTTGCTAAACCGCCCTGGTTTACTATGAGTTTTCTTACTTAGCTGTGGTAAAATTGTAAATAGGAATCATAGTCATACTTACAAAGTTTTAATACTAAATATATAGCTAATATATTTCATACACAAAAACGATAAAATACTAAAGATAATAATAGATGTAAAAGCAAAAAAAGTAACACATTGACAGTAAAGTAATAATTATTATAAAAAACTTGACAAAAACAAATACAGAAACAATAACAACAACAACAAAGATCACAAACATTAATAATGAAAAAAAGGATGATGATTAGTTATATAACTTCAATTATTTATATATATTTTTAATTTTAGATTTTTTTTAGTAAGAATAAGTTTTAATCCATTTAAACCCCGTTTGATAGAATAGTATTCTTTATATGATTTCATTCTTTATTTTTTTTTCTTTAGTTCTTTCTTTCAAATCTATTTCTTCCCCCCCCCCATTATTATTATATATTATATAACCTGTACAAAAAATCTAAGCGGAAGATTCTTCGGCAGCTGGTGCAGCAGCTTCAGTTTGAGCCGAAGATTTTTTATATTCTTCATAAGCAGTGAAAGCATCATCGAAATGTTGTTTGAATAAAGCTTCGTCTTCTAACATTGCTAAAATTTCTTGGTTTTCTAAATCTAACATCATACCGGTGATTTTACCAGCAGCTTCTGGGTCTTTGGCAGTAGCAACGATTTTTGGATATAGTTCTTCACCTAATAATCTTTTTTGTTGTTCCGGTGGATATTGTGGTAAAATTTGTGCTAAGTTTGATGAATTTGGAGCACCATCTTCACGTTGTTGGTAGTTTCTTGGTTTACTTTGACGGTTGTTTTGGAAATAACCACGTTGGCCATTGTTGCGACCTTGTTGTGGAACACCAAATTCATTGAAAACTGGTGGCATACCATAAACTGGAAGTTGTCCATTTGGACCTGGTCTTGGCCATTGACCTTGTGGATTTGGTGGGATACCTTGACCTTGACGTGCAATACCTTGTTGCATTAGTAGTTGTGGATTTGGACCGTTGAATGGAGTACCTCTAGCACCTGGTGGTAAGAATCCTGGTTGTTGAGCACCGTAAAACATTGGTGGAATGAATTGACCTGGAATACCATTGGCAGCAGCTTGTTGCAATCTCATCTGATTTCTGGCTTGAATTTGTTGTTCTAATTGAGATCTTCTGACATCTTTACGTTGAGCTAAAGCAACGTATAAAGGTTTACCTGCAACCATATGTTGGTTCATTTCGGTGACAGCCTTTGTTGCTTCCTCTGGTGATGAGAAACAAACAAAACCAAAACCTTTAGATTTTCCAGTTTCATCAGACATAACTTTAGCGGAAGTAATGGTACCAAACGATTGAAATTCTTCACGTAATTTTTCATCATCAATGGAATCATCTAAGTTTTTAATGAATAAATTAACACCTTGGTATTTTGATAATTTTTCTAGTCTAGCAGCTTCGTATTGTTTTTTCAATTCTTCTAAACGTTCTCTCTTTTTTTGAGCACGACCTACATAGATTTTCTTACCATTGATTTCTTTATCGTTTAATTCTTCAACAGCTTTTAGGGCAACTTCATGATCTTCGTAATTAACGAAACCAAAACCTCTTGATTTACCTTCAGCATCCTTTTCAATGTAAATTGAAGTGATAGCACCGTAAGGTTGAAATAAATCTTTGAATTCGTCTTCGGTAACTTCTGTGTCAAGGTTTTTAACATAAATATTAGTGAAATTAGCTTTCATTTCGTCAAATTTTGATTGACGATCTTTTTTTGGAATATGTGGACCAACATAAACTTCATGGTCGTTTAACAACATACCATTAACATTTTCGATAGCGGCGGCAGCAGCTTCATCAGTCTCATAATGAACAAAACCAAAACCTTTGGAAACACCAAAATCATCTGTCGCAACTTTACATGAAAGGATTCTACCAAATGCTGAAAATGTATCGTGTAGAGCTTTGTTATCAATAGCTGGATGTAAATTCTTAATGAAAATATTACCATTACCGTTTTTACGTAATGATGGATCTCTTTGAGACCACATGATACGACATGGACGACCTTTTATTGGTGAATAGTTTAAAGCATCTAAAGCTTTTTCACCATCTTTGACATCATGGAAGTTGACGTAAGCGTAACCTAATGATCTTTTAGTAACAGCATCACGACAAACACGGATAGATGCAACTTGACCAATTGGTGAGAAAATCTCAAATAACAAGGCTTCGTTAACAGATGGGTCTAGTTCACCAACATATAAAGAGGCAGCGTTTTCTGAAACTGGTTGAACAGTTGAATCGGTTGTTGATTCTCCATCAACTTCAGTTGCTGGTGATTCAACTTGTTCGTTGACTGAGAGCTTTTCAAATTGCTCAAGAGTTTTTTCGGTAGCGTCAGAAGCAGACATTTTTAATATTTAGTTTTTTAGTAAATTTTCTAGTTTTTTTTAGAATTTTTTTATAATTAAGTAATAAATGTAATAACCGAAATGATGTAAATCTTTTAATTAATTAAAGGATTATAAAAATCGGTATGTTTGTTTTATGACTTGATTGGATTTTTAGATTAAAAAAAGAATTCTGTATCAAAATTTTTTCAGTTGTATTTTTTTTATTTTTCCAATTTTTTTTCCTCTGAGTTGAAGTAAAAATTTTTCTTTTGTGTTTGTTTGGTGATCGTTATGAGCGCTTTACCATCATCGTTGATTACCCGGTTGTATTCTTCTAATTTTGACACTTAATTTAATGGCAGTCAAAATTAACCTTCTACATATAACAATAATTAAAGCGTAAATAAATCACAGAGGAACTAGTAAGTATACAAAACAGTTTTAACGTTGTGAATAACTAGTTACGTTAATCAACATACAAACATAGAAACAAAAATACATAAATTCGCAAAATATAAACCATCTAAAACACAAATCACTTTTTAACATCATCACTTTGCTTAATCTTGTCATACATAGAGAGAATCTTAACACTATCAACTTTGACTGGCCAGTAGTAGCTTGCATATTTCCATAAATGCTTTTTAAACTTAGCCTGCTTGGACTTCTCTTTTTTGGTAACTTCTTTAATGATAAAATCACCAATTTTAATTAGTTCACCTTTCAAAATTCTAGCCCATTCTTTACGGTCTAAACCTTTGTCACCTTTCTGAAGTCTTTTCAGAGAATGACGCATTGGATGTAATACATTTTTGCACTCATCTTCTTCCATACTCTCATATCCCTTTGAAACAACAGCCTGTTGCTGTTGCTTCTTAGTATGCTTTTCTGAATCAGTCTCCACCTTTGGTGATTGTAGCGGTGTTGCAGATTTTTTGACACGTTTGACAGGCTTTGTTTGTAGCTCTGGTGACTTGGATTTACCATTAGGAACATCCGGTGTTGCTGGCTTTGTCTTTGGTTTTCTGACTCGTTTTTTAGGCTCTGTGGGTGTCGCGTTAACTGTCGAAGAATCTTCATCGTCATCTTTCAACAACGTAATTAAATAGTCAACTCTTCTACCTAAATGAACAGCTCCTGGGACTTTCTTTGAATTTTTGTCTTTTGAGGAAATCAGTTCTGATTTAGACTCATCATCGCCAACAAGTTTCACTGGTTCTGTTGGAACAGGTGTGGAATCTTTTGACTGTTCATCAGTTTCTTTTTTTACACCTGGTGCGGCAATTTCGTTCAAATAAAACTTATTACTTAAACCCAAAAATGGATCATCTCTGATTTGGACCCAGGAACCATATCCATATTTATCAACACCAACTAATAACATTTCGTCGTCGTGCTCTGTCCAATCAGCGGTCCAGCCATGGACAGGTTTTGGATGTCTTACGAACTTGAAATCCAACGAATCTTTGAGTTCCGAAATTAAACTATTCAACAATTTCAAATCCTGAGGTCTTGACAAAATCAATTCAGCGTTAATATTTTTAACACTCTGATACTCAAATAAAATAGCTTTGCGCTCTTTACGTTTCATAACCCACAGGGCCATCGGATTCTGACCTTCCGGTAATTTTGATCCATTCTTTTCTTTATCTTTCTGATCTAGCGCAGCTTTCTCTAATTCTGCCAGGATTTTTGAACGGCGCTCTTCTTCTTTCAAAACCAATGATTTTGATATTTCGATTAATTCATCATATGCAGCTTTATAAGAATCAGGATTTTTGTGGGTCAATGTGCCGTCATCAAATAGATCGTCCCATCTATTTGTTAAGTCACCATATCTCAATATAGATCTGTAAATGCTTCTAATTTCTTTCTCGTTTAATTTGTTGTAATCTAACTTTCTCTTTTTTGAGACGGGTTTTTCATCTTCTTCTTCATCTTCAATTGAATCTTGGACATTTTTTATGGTAGCTTTTCTTTTTGAATACATTTGAATTTGTTCTTGCAGGTATGTTTCGTCTTGTCTTTTCTTTTCTTCTTCCTTCAACTTTAACAATTCTTCTTGCGGGATGATATCATCCCACTCAACATCAGCTTTATAATCAGTGACTTCAAATTGCTTTAAAAATTCTTCACCACCCAGATTAGATTCACCCAAATCAGGGGTTGTGATATGATCTTCTGCATGATCCAAAACATCATCTAAATTCAGATCTTCTAATTTCTTTTGATTATCACCAGCTTTGAACATATTTCCTGCGCCAAATTTCAAAATCTCACTCAACTCTCCGCTTGTTGGTTCATTTTTTTTGCTCGATATTGGTTTGTCGGTCACACCCAACGAAATGATGGCATACTCTAGAATCATCTTTTTTCTTGCTCTTTCTAAAACTTCCTCCTCGACGGTATCCTTACTTACGAATCTGTAGACCATAACATGATTCTTTTGCCCGATTCTATGAGCTCTAGCCATGGCCTGCAAATCAGCTTGAGGATTCCAATCGGAATCAAATATAATGACTGTATCAGCTGTCATCAAATTTATACCCAGACCACCTGCTCTTGTTGACAATAGAAAGACAAAGTCAGCAGAATTAGGAGCATTAAAATGATCTATTGATATACGACGTTGAGCTGATGGAACAGTTCCATCTAATCGTTGAAAGTTAATACCTTTGATGGACAGATAATCGCCCAGAATATCTAATATCCTAACCATTTGACTGAAAATTAGAACTCTATGACCTTCCTTCCTTAATTTTGTTAATAACTTATCTAGTAAAACCATTTTTCCGGAAGACATTATTAAACCTCTTAAAATGTTTTCTCTCGACTCATTTCCAACTTTAGACAATACTCTTTCCTCTGCATTATCAAAAAGATAGGGATGATTTGAAGCTTTTTTCAGTTCAGACATAACATTTAATAAAGAAATTTGAGAACCTTTTGATCCTTGGTTTAATGCCGCATAATTTTTGGTCAAAATATTTTTATAATATTCTGTTTGTAAATCAGACAGTTCAACTCGTAAAATTCTTTCGGTTTTTGATGGTAAAGATTTTTCGACATCCTTTTTCAAACGTCTTAGAATGAAAGGATGTAGTCTTTTATGTAGATCTCTGATATAATCTTCCTGACCATCATTTGGTGTGTCAAAATCAATTTCTTGATCAATGGTAAATTTGCCTGGCATCAAAAAATTAACAAGTGCGGCCAGCTCTTTGATATTATTTTGTAATGGAGTACCTGTAATCAACAATCTATTATTAACCTTGAAATCTCTAAGTGCTTCGTATAATGATGATTCCGCGTTTTTGAGTCTATGAGCTTCGTCAACTGCTAAAAATTGCCATCTCATAGAATTCAATTCAATTCTATCCTTTAAAATGTACTCATAAGTTGTTAAAAGAACATTAAACTTGGGCTTTTTGTTACTGAACCATTCATAATCTCTAATTGTTTTTCTAGCTTTAGTATTACCTAAATAATAAATACAATTCAAATCAGGGGACCATTTTTCGAACGTCTCCTGCCAAGCTGGAATCGTTGATAGTGGGACAACAACTATATGAGGACCATTTTGTCTTCTTGCATAAATTAACCATGACAAGAAACTAACTGTCTGAACTGTTTTACCCAAACCCATTTCATCAGCCAAAATACCATTTTCATTTCTTGACCATAAAAATGCCATCCAATTCAAACCGGTGAGTTGAAAATCTCTTAATTCACCGTTTTTAATGAAAGGAGGTTGACTTATCAATTTTTCGAATCTTGGTCTAGGACCATTACCATAGTTTGATGATAAACTAGGTAAAATCTTTGAATTCAATCTCGCTTGATAATGTTTGACTTCTTCAGGGGATAGTTTCACGATTTGATCAGCGCTTTCCCATGTGGCCTCGTCATAGTTAAGTCTTCTCCATTTTACAAAGTATTGCAATTCAGATTTACCGTCATCCAAAGTAATTCTTTGTGAATCAATAATTCTCTCGGCATGTTTATATTCAGCAATTTCGTCCAATCTTCTGCTTCTTTCAATATCCATAGCCTCGATATCTTCTTTTGTAGTTAACGCATCCATTCTTATTTCTTGATCCAAAATAATGAACTGCTTGATATAATTATCAACCTTTTTTATCCCTTTCAAACCGATTAAGTTCGAATACTTTTCCCAAGTATTATGTAAATGAGATTTATCTGTCCACTTTATCAAATATTCAAAATCTTGTTTACACTCGTTAATATCACTATATCTTTTAACTTGATCTGCATCCTCAGGAAGTCTATGATTTAAAACTAAATCAATCGATTCAAGGTTTTCGACACTTGTGTTGTCAGTGTAATAATAATAGCCGTTCTCATCATTATCAGCAAACTCATCTTCAGATTCTAAAAGGTCTTCGTCGTTTCCTGTATCCAGTGCATAATTGATGGACTTACTGTTTCTTGAAGAAAACCTAACTTCTTCGGGAATATCATAAGCACTATTCGATTTTCTTTTCTTTTTAGATGATCCACCAAAGTCTTCATCGCTGTAATCGTCTTCATTTGGATTTAAAGCATGGTCATCATAAAATGAAGTTTTTTTGACTTTCTTGGTTTTCACTTTGGCTTCTGTTGAAAGGTCATCAGATTCGTCAGAATCGTCGACAAACGAAATTGGTTTAACATGAGCTCTACCCGATCTTCTTAATCCATATAGTTCAGGGTTGTCTAAAATCTCCTCTGGTATATCAGTTGGAGCCATGGTCTTCAAAAAAAACTTTATCTAATAAATCTTCTTAGATGAAGAAAAACCGACAACAACACGACTTTAGTATTTTTCAGTAAAGATAAAAAATTCTATTCAAAGTCTTGATCTACGAGTTATGCGTTGAACAATATTGAGAAATAAACCAATTTATGATAAAAAGAGATTTAATTCACTGATTTGAATGTAATTTTTGATGGCAATCGTTGACAAAATATTTTTCTCTGTAAACGGTGTTGAACTCTCCTATGAACAAAGCGCCCAATCAAACTTAAGACGCGAAGGTATGAAATTGATTTAAATTGGGTGAAGGTATTGTAAAACTTATGAACTCGAAATTTTCAATAAGACAATCTTTCTATTGTGTAAATTTTACCGGCGACGTTGTTGTTGTTTCTTATGTTATAGTTTTCAAAAAAAAAAAAATCCAAGGGGGAGGAAAAGATGGAAAAAACAACGAAAAACGTTGCTGAGTTGAGTTTTTTTTACTGTTCGCTACTAAAAGGGTTAGCTTCCAAAACTATTTTATATTAATATTGAGACATTTTTATAAAACAAACTAAATGATTTAAAAAGATTTCCAATGTTTGACGAATATCAAGTTAGTTAATTAACGTAATTAATCATTGGAAACTTAATCAAGTGTTTCAGTAATATATACGGTGTTTGTCAAACTTGGTATATAACGGGTATAGAATAAGAGAAAGGCTCTAATGGTATAACGATTGAAAGGTCTCGTTTCGCCGCTCGAAAAGAAACCTGTTCAGCGAAAATGAAGATATCAATAGACCAATATCTTTGAGAAGCGTATTAGACCTCTCTCTGAGTGTTCATAGTTAAACAGCAACACTGCAGCATAGACGGGGACACCTGTTTTATGTGTGAAGGCCCCATAGCATAAAATACAAACCTATTTAACCAACTGATTCACACCCAAACCAAATCAAAAGGATGTGTTGAACCTTTTCAGGAACTGAGCACACAGCAAATCCACTCCTGTAGCACAGATGACTTGGGTATGAATGAACAGTAAAGCAAAAACGAGTTCGTGTTCCTGATCACCAGAAAATAGAATGAGAAAACCTCGAGCAATTCTTGAAAGAAAAATCTCAAATTTTGACTGCAAACCAAAAAAGCATTAAAGATACAAAACACGTAAACAGCAAAAAAGAAGCACAGAAGAAAATTGAAATTTAAAAAAAGTAGCAACCGTGGAAAAGTGTATTTGAATCAACTCATGTACGATTTACTGAACCATCTGAGTCAATGACATACAGGACAATTAAAAGTTATGTGTTAAAAGTAATAAAACATATAAAGTGTTAAGGAGGAAAGAAAAAAACGAAATTTTGAAAAATGTGGATAGGGACCCCAACCAGCGGAAAGAGAAACCTGAGTTCCGGGATTATATGAACGGATATCAGAAAAGAAAAAAACCGAACCTGCGACGCCATTGGTGAAGACGGTACGTGACTCCCGTCGCTGAAAAAGTAGTCGGCACCTCTTTTACGAGTTTTCTTTCTGTTTTTCACTTTAACCTCAGCTTTTCTCGAACTCATACCTTTAATGTTTTGTTATACCAGATACCATCAGCTGCCTTAGACGCAGATGAACGTCTCAGACGCTTATTCTGGACCAATGAAATAAGATAATTTTGTAAGCAAAAAGCAAACATGCGACGGGTAACTATTGTTTTTTTCTGTTTCGCGACAACAAAAAATATGCACTGAAAGAGAGTAGAGAGAAAAAAATTTTTATCTGTGCAACGACAGCTTTTTGGATAATATCAAATTAGAAACAAAACAGCAGAACCGATTATAATGAGTTCAAGATTAACTCGTATTGCCATTGTCTCGGACGATAGATGCAAGCCAAAGAAGTGTCGTCAGGAATGTAAGAAATCATGTCCTGTTGTCAAAACAGGTAAATTATGTATTGAAGTTACACCAACAAACAAAATTGCTTTCATTTCAGAAACGTTGTGTATTGGTTGTGGTATTTGTGTTAAGAAGTGTCCATTTGGAGCAATTAATATTATAAATCTGCCAACGAATTTAGAAAAAGAAGTGACACATAGATATTCTGCAAACTCATTCAAACTACATAGACTACCTACACCAAGACCTGGTCAAGTTCTAGGTTTAGTTGGAACTAATGGTATTGGAAAATCAACAGCATTGAAGATTCTGGCCGGTAAACAAAAACCTAACTTGGGCAGATACGACGATCCTCCTGACTGGTCTGATATCTTGAAGCACTTTAGAGGTTCTGAGTTACAAAATTATTTCACTAAAGTTTTAGAGGACAATATTAAAGCTATAATCAAGCCACAGTACGTTGATAACATCCCAAGAGCTATCAAAGGCCCTGTCAATAAAGTTGGTGAGTTACTGAAAGCTAAATTAGAGAGAAAGGATGAGATCAAGTATATTTGTGATGTTTTAGAGTTGCATAATATTCTGAAGAGAGAAGTTGCTGCATTATCTGGTGGAGAGTTACAAAGATTTGCTATTGGTATTACTTGTGTGCAACAGGCTGATGTTTATATGTTTGACGAACCTTCTTCCTATCTCGATGTTAAACAGCGTTTAAATGCGGCACAAATTATTCGGTCGTTATTACATCCAACTTGTTATGTTATAGTTGTTGAGCATGATTTGTCTGTCTTGGATTATCTGTCAGATTATGTTTGTATTTTATATGGTGTTCCATCGGTTTATGGTGTTGTCACTTTACCATCTTCTGTTAGGGAAGGTATCAACATGTTTCTAGAAGGTCATGTTCCAACTGAAAATTTAAGATTTAGAACTGTAGCATTACAATTTAGAATGGTAGATGCAAATGATGCCATTCAGTTAGAGGCATCAAGATATTATACATATCCATCAATGACAAGAACCCAGGGAGATTTTAAATTGACTGTTGAAGGTGGAGATTTCAGTGATTCCGAAATTGTGGTTATGATGGGTGAAAATGGAACAGGAAAAACAACATTTTGTAAATTATTAGCAGCTGCAATTCCACCAGATAATGGATTGAAAATTCCAAAATTGAATGTTTCTATGAAACCTCAAAAAATTGCGCCAAAATTTCCAGGTACTGTTCGTCAACTATTTTTCAAAAGAATCAGAGCTTCATTTTTGCATCCACAATTTCAGACTGATGTATGTAAACCACTGAAAATCGATGATATCATTGATCAAGAAGTTCAAAATTTGTCAGGGGGTGAATTACAAAGAGTCGCTATTGCCCTGTCGCTAGGTACCCCGGCTGACATATATCTTATCGATGAACCTTCTGCTTACTTGGATTCGGAACAACGTATTATATGTTCTAAGGTTATCAGAAAATTTATTTTGCATTCTAAGAAAACTGCATTCATCGTTGAACATGATTTCATCATGGCTACATATTTGGCTGACAGAGTTATTGTGTTTGAAGGTATTCCGTCAAAGGATGCTCATGCAAGAAAACCAGAAAGTTTGCTGACTGGTTGTAATAGATTTTTGAAGAATCTTAATGTCACTTTTAGAAGAGATCCAAATTCTTTTAGACCAAGAATCAATAAACTTGATTCTCAAATGGATAAAGAACAAAAAAGTTCAGGTAATTACTTTTTCTTGGACAACACTGGATTATAGATATTTATTAGTTATGGGTTGTTTAGTTTTTGTTTTTAATTCTTTTCTTTAATTTTGGCATGTTCATTTAAATATTATATAAAAGTCTTCCTATTTTGTTGTTTAGTCCGTTATCCATCTGTATAATATAATGTACAAGTAGAAGAAATAGCATGACTTCAAACCATTTTTCATATTTTGTATTCTTTTCCAGATCCATCACCAATTTTCCTATTCATTTTCTGACAACTAACTCTCAATGACTTCTGATAAACCGTTATTTGTCTTGGGATATGGGTCACTGATTTTCAAACCGCCACCATTTGCTAAATATCGCCTGCCGTGTACAATACATAATTTTTCAAGGAGATTTTACCAGTCGAGTTCAGATCATCGTGGTGTTCCAGAATTCCCAGGTAGGGTTGTTACACTGTTATCACTCGAGGACATCAGAAAAAATAAGGAGATTGAGAAAGATGTCTTGAGATACGATCTTGAGGAACGTGAAAGTTTTGAGAAAGACGAATTGAAAATATGGGGATGTGCATATTACATACCTGCCAAGTACGCAGAAGAAGTTACTAAATATCTAGACGTGAGAGAGCAGGATGGTTATACAGCCCATAAAGTTTTGTCATATATAGAGCTGAGTGAAAAAGACTTGGAGAATAAAGAGTTGATGGACGATATAAGCCAGTTACCAAGACACCAAGAGACTGGTAAACCGATACTGGAATCCTTGGTATATATTGGTACCGTTACAAATGAGTCCTTTATTGGGCCTGAAGAAATCGAGAAGACTGCTGAAGTTATAAGTATTGCACGAGGTCCCAGTGGTGAAAACTTTGAATATTTGTTCAGATTGCATGAATCATTAGAAAGTCTGGACCCAACAGGGAAAGGGACAAGTAGGGACAAGTACATAGACGAATTAATCAAACATGTCTCAGAGATGAGATCTAAATAATATACGTGACCGAAGGTGTTACCTTGTAAATGCTAGAGATTACAATGCACGTAATTATATAATTACTAATTTATCCAAGGCTCTAAGAACACTTTGTAAAAACTCACAAAACCAAGAAAATGACCACCCAACTTAATATTTATGAATCAGAAGAAAAAATATTCTTTATTTTCTTTTTGAAGGCGATTTTGTATCGCTTTGAGTTGTCTCCATCTTCGCCAGGTTTATAAGAGTCAGAAGTATTATTCACACCAGTGTTACTGATTTCATCGTTGTTGTTGTCATTTTCAACATCATTATTGTTACTGTTATTATCCTCATTATCGGAGTTCTCATTGTTGACGTCTACCGTGCTCTCATCTTTGTTTTTTATGCCATAATTCTCACCTTCCTTATCGTTATGAATGTTTTCAAGCTTGTTTTCATCATCAACATCCTTAGGTAATTTCAGAACATCGAACTCATCTTTAACATAATTCTCATTAAACCATTTGAATCTGATACACCAAATGATATGGCTTACAAAGATCCCAATTTCTAGTGCAGCGCAGACACAGTACAAAATAATACCCATAACATCCATGTTACCAAATATGACAGAAAGCATAGAGCACACAGCACCAGAACAATCAACAGCTAAAAATATAAAATTGATTCCCACAACTCTTCCCTTTCTTTTATATAATTCAAAATACGGTGGTATTAAACCAAGAGCTAGCAAGACAGATGCAATGACACCAAAGATTAAGGCCGGCCAGTGAGTGCCATTTGCATACACAGGACGTAACCACACAATAAAACCGACTTCTGCACCTATTGCAACCCCCAAATGAACAGCAATTATAACACAGATTTTTTTAACAGGTAGGGAAACTGGAGGATAATACATCGTTTGGATCCAGGATATTGTACAAAAAACAAAAAACACTTGTGGTTGCACTTGAACCGGTATTCCAGCCCTTGTCACAATGAAATATATGGAAAAGGGAATACCGCAAAATGACCATAAAAACATCATCAATGGAGGGAACCCTTCGCAGTTTTTACGTCTATAGTTGTAGATAATCTGTGGAATTAACTGGACACACCATAGAACCGTACCTATGGTACCAAAAGCAGTACTTGCTTTTTCACTAATCATCCTATACTCCAAATATGTTTTTCGGAAAGTAAAAAGATAAGGATTAAGAATTAATTAAAATAAATTAAAATAAATTGAACTGTATTGAAATGAATTGAAATGAATTAAGATATTTTGCTATTGTAGATTTCAGGTTTTCTTTATACTAACTAGATGTCGCATTTCGCGAAATTTGTTTTAGGAAGGTATTTCCTTAAATCTTTTATGAAAAAGGAATTTATTTTACATTTTTTGTCTGAGATCAGTCACGTAGATTATAGATAAAATTCCTGAGATAATTTTGTAGCAATCATGTCGTGTGCGATTTCTTAGTTGTTGCTTGTGAGTAAGAAATTAAGTATATAGATTTCTTTCGCTTATTTCTCTCTGTTTGTACTTCTTTGTTTTGCCCATATTTGCCCATACACATGTATATTAATTAAAACATTGTTGGTTGTACATAGTACTTATCCTTCAAAATCACTTCTGAAAATGAAATTTGTGATATGTAGACGATCAACGGTTTGAGATATTTTAAATTCTAGTCATCAAACGAGCCTCTTCATTCTTACAGACCGATTAATCTAGTGCTTATGTTGTTGAAAAAATATTTGGTAACTAACATCCACACACTGGTTAGTTGATCTACGAAATCTGCGAACAGCGTGCTAAATTGCATTTGTACTCATAATCTTAACCAACCCAACGATCTACGATAACAATAAAATGAAAACGTCACATTATTAATTTTAGAAAATTATTGTTTATTTATAAACTGCTTAATATTTTATCGGTTAGATTTTTGTACAACCAACTGTTACCTGTTAACTTTTTGAATTTCAGACCATGTAAACCGATCAGCTTAACTTTAACAATGTTAATCTCAAATTTGATATTTGAATCAGAGATCAATAAATCACTTGTGGCATCATCGGCGTGATTTTTCCTTTGGCTTTCTAACGAAGTTGTAGACTCGCCTGTCGGTGAAGAGGGAATTATATGACCGGCAGTTGGAGTTGGTGGTATTGCTGGTACTAGTGAGCCTTTTCTTTTATATCCTAATATACCACTACCAATTGAATATTTTCTTTTGTGTCCGCTTGAATCGATATCATTTGAAGATGATTTAGAGATCAAGCTGTCATTAAAAATATCATCATCGTCATCATCGGTTGATCTTCTTTTCACCTTCACTTTTGAAGCTGGTGGCTCAATAATAATTGATGGCTTATCTAAAGACGGGGACCCAATATTATTCTTATCGAATTGATGGTGCTTTTCAGCTGCAGAATAACTGCAAACAAATCCACCACGAACTTCTTTGAAACTAATCCTCAATTTTTTCAATTCAGAAATAATATTAGCACGTAATATTGGTAACGGTTTACTGGATGTCGTCTGAACTGAAAAGAAACCTTTTAAGAACAAAGTTCTTGGGAATTCAATAGATGGCATGGTTCCCGGACGAGCATGTGCTGCCTGGTTCATAATCTCTTCTTCGGTCAATTCAGGGGATGAACCATTAGCACTATTTATAGCATTGTATGAATTATTTCCTGAATTACTAGTGCTGATCAAAGTAGCTTTTGTTGAGGTTCTTGAAAAATCATCTAACGTGACCTCATCAAAAAATCCATCATCATGAATGCTTGATGGAACCGGTGGTGTTGAAGTACTGGTAACAGCTGGACGACGATAGTTGATTGATTCATGACGAGCATGTCCTACTGACTTGGCTCTAGCAGAAGGATGCAATTTTCTCTGTGTGTTATTTGGAGTGACTGGTAATTGATTTGTGTTCTGTTCATTCGCTATCTGCTTCTGAGCAGCAGCTGCTGATAAAGAAACAGTTCTATTATGAGATTTCTGCTGTTTGTCAAATTTCGCTGTTGATGAAGAAACTGAATTGTCCTCAAAATCAACTTTTTTGGATGTGATTCTTAACCCACCAACATTAAAAGCCAGATCTTCATCTTCTTTTGAGATTTTATCTTCAATTCGGTCGGCGATACCTGATTTTGTTGAATTGTCAAATACTATTGTTGGAATCGGAGGAACATTTTGAAACGCGTCAATATTACCAGGACTTTTAAATGTCTTGTAGTTAGGATGACGGCCACTTAATTTTCTTAATAACGAGTTAAATCCTTTGTTTATATCCTCTGATTTAGAGTGTTGTTGGCTCGGAAGTGGACTTGTAGATCTAGAGTGCAAATGATCTGTTTTATGTTGTGGCTGTTCTATAACTGGTGATGCGTGGGCAGATGTGTGAGCAGATGTGTGAGCAGCTTCAGGAAATGATAATATTGGTGTTTGGGATGGTGTTTTAACGGTTTCATCTTCTTTATTTAATTCTAACGTTGGTTTTTCTTCCTCTATTTGTTCAATTTTGTAATTCACTTCGTGTTCTTGTTTTATATGTTCATCTACCTGAGGGATATCCAGAACGCGTAGTTTCCCTGAATTTTCCTTTGATTTTTTACGTTCTAGCATTTCCTCAACTAAAAAATAGATTGAAACTAAGGGATGATAACCACAAATTGGATTATTATCAGTTAGAAATTTTTTTGAAGAATCCTCCCTCTTGTTCCAGTCCTCGACAGCTTGATGGTATTCGACTGAGGTCAAAATTTCTGTTAAATTATTCAAAACTTCCAATTCAGAATTACCAAAGTCTAGTCTGACAATTTCGTAAATAACATCATCACTCAAAGGTAATAACAATGGGTGTCTATTGGGCAAAAAACAGGTTGGTGGGCTCTGATATCCTTTAGTCATCCACGGATGTCTCAAGACTTCGTGTAAAGTAGCTCTCTTTAACGGATTCACCACTAACATTCTCGATAATAATGAAACTGCACTGCTGGACAAAAAATCTGGATATTCAACATTACCTTTTTTTATTTTTTCATGCAATACAGACACACTTGTATCATCAAACGGGACTTTACCGCATACCAAAACGTACAATACAACACCAAAAGACCAAACGTCAACTTCAGGGCCAGTATATGGATGTGCGGATAACAACTCAGGAGCTGCAAAATATAAAGAACCACAGTATGTTTTCAATAAACTTTGTGAAGAATATAAATTAGATAATCCAAAATCAATAATTTTAATGTAACCGGTATTCGAGATCATTATGTTTTCAATCTTTAAATCCCTATGAACAATATTGTTTTTGTGCAAATAATCCAGAGCGGAACCAATACCTCTTGCAAAATCTCTAGCATGACGTTCTCTAAGGGAACCATGGGAAACAATATAATCTAACATTTGGCCACCAGAAACGTACTCAAACAACATATAAAAATGATTCGACATTGTTACCATCTCAAACAGTCTACAGATGTACGGGTGATACAAAATTTTACCTAATGACGCTTCTCTCACAGTCCGTTTATCTCTTGCAATCTCTTTTTCTAACTCTTTCTGCCTTTTCAAAGCTTCGTTAGAATCTGCAGGAGGCAAGTCGTTAGCATGGGCTCTCGTATATAACTTGGAAGCTCTAGGAACTATTTTGATAGCGCAAAGTTCGTTAGTACGACGGTGTCTTGCCAACTTAACCTTACCCATAGAACCGGCACCGATAGTCTTTATGAAATCCCATTCACCGATTGAGCGACGAATAAATTGATCTTGTGGTTGAGATTGCTGTGCGGGTGGTACTTGATGTCTGGAACTATTCGATGGAGTTCTTTGTGGGGTGCTGATTTGTTGTAGATGCTGTTGTTCGACAGTTGCAGGGGGCAATAACTGGGCTGGTGTTCCACCTGATGGAAATTCACTTGTCTGTATAGCAGGTAACCGATTTGGAGACCTTGCTGGATCTGCCGTATAATTCAATGAAGGTTTTCTTCTTATCGGCGAATTTTGAAGGGGAAACTGTTGATTGTTAGGTGATTGATATCTTGAAGGGCTCGCATAATCTGGAATGTTGCTAGTACCGCTATAATTGATGTTATGATTGGAAACAGAAGGCGTTCCGCTTGTATTTCTTAACATTCTAGGGGTCGCAGGAACCGACGCTGGGGGGCGTGATGAACCATTTGATGAAGATCTGGTTGGATGCCTTATTCGTGGAAGCGGATTGTTGTTAATGTTGTTTTGATATTCTTGATAATCATGATTATGCTGCTGTTCTTGTTGCTGATTAAAGCTTGATGTTATTTGATAGTCATCGGTTATATCATTTGTTGAAGACATATTTCATAAATAGTCTGTGTGTTTAGCTAACAGCAGATCTTCAAGAAAGAACAAACAAATAAAAAAGGAAAAACAACGATGATACTATTTAGCTTAACGATTTTGAAATTTCCAAATGAATTTTGACAAAGCCTTTTAACGTTCTATTAGGAATTCCTTTTGCTTTTAAATGGATCTTAGTCAATCTTATGTTGGACTCGCTGATTCTGATACGTGCAGATACAACTAACTGATCAAAAGTAGTTATGGAATAAAAGTTGCAATTAATTGATGTTCTAATGAGTGTTTTGATTAAATAGACAACTTATTTAAGAATTCAGAAGAAGCTAAAATCGTGTTGCTGTTATTTGAGTTGTAGCAGTTGGTGATTTTGTACACTCCTTTTTTCTAGATTTCTTGCTTTTTAGTGCTTAGTTCCACCAGGATAAAAATCGAGCTGAACAAAACCAGTTACAAAAGGCTGGTTACCCTGTTAGAAGATAAACTTCATCAACGAGATCAACAACAACAACAACAACGGTAACATCAATTATTAGAGCTGAAAATGCACACAAACTAAAAATCAGTAGAGCAGGTTATAGCTTGACCATTTTCAAACGCTTTTTGCCATTTTTTCAATCAGAAAAGGACTGTTTTACAATTTCTAATATTTAGCTCCTATAATGATTTCCTTTTTGGGAAATAATACTGTTAGTAGGTGTTTATGATTTTGTAACTTACCCGCTGAATTTTCTCGATACTGAAAAACTAAATTGAAATCGACTAGCTACGCGTCGCGATCCTTCACATATATATATACTCTTTTCTCAAACTAACTCGATCATATAGCAAGGGATTAGTGCTTGGTTTTTTCAGTTATTTTGGACCACTGTTGTAAGTGTATATTTTGAGAGTCATATCTATTGCAAAAATAAAATAAGTATGGTGCAATCAATCCCATCGACAAATGGAAATAACGACCATCCTGCCAATAAGCTATCTTTTATTGATGATGAAATAAAACAGCAACTACTGAAAACTCCTTTCCAGTTACCAATCGAAGAAGAAACTTACATTAATCAATTGAAAGATTTGAGATCTGACTGGAAATTTGCAGTTGTGTTGCAATGGCTCTATTTTTTCAGAGGGTCAATAAGATTAACAGCTGAAAACTTCAATGTTGATATCTTTGAAGAAGAACTTGTTGGTTTGTCTTCATTAGAGTTTATAAATAAGTTGAAGACAAACCTGATAACTTCCATTCTCAATAATGGTAAGATTTCGGTAGAGGAATTCAGCGATAAGGCAAGATTTATTCTTGGTGACGATACACAGTTGGGATCATTTGACAAACCTATTGAGTTTGACTCTCTGGATTTAGTTGACCGAATTGAGATTTTTTATGACCTGATATTTCAAGTTCAGTATACTGAAAACTTTAGAAAGCAAATCGAAAAATACGAAAGACAATATGAATTAAGATTTGATCCAATATTTGAGAATCAAACGGAACAATTTTATGTTTTGAACGACAATAGATTATATGTTAAAACATTAATAAATTTTCCAAAAATAAAAATTCCAAAAAAGCTGAGAGATTATAAAAGATTAAAATTTAATCCGGAAATTGAGTTGGAAAATATTGAACCAGAATATGAGTGGAAAATTTTGGCTATGGGAATCTACGAAATATTTGATTATTTAACATCCATCAAATCGTCCAAAAAATATAGAACATTATATGTAAACTTGAAAAATTTGTTTAATGATATTGCTAATGATGATTTGAAAAGAAGAAAACACTCGCTGAATAAATTGAGAGAGTTGAAATTGAAGTCCTTAGTTGTGAATCGTAAGAGATCGTCAAGATTAGTTGAAAAAGAAGAAGAGATCAAAAAAAGAGACGAAGAGAAGTTGAAAGAAGACGAAATTTTAAAACAAAAAGCTACCGAATTAAGAGCTTTGAAAAGATTAAAAGCAAAAGAAAACTTGTTAAAGAAGGAGATCTTATCAAGAACTTTGAAATCGACTTCAAGAAGATCTTTCACAACACCTATGCCTTCTGATTATCAGCCTGGTAAGGCACCAAAGACCATGGAATTAAAAGAAGGTGAATGGCTATTTGAATGTTATTGTGGTGTTCGTGAACTAAACTATGATGACGGCTCAAAAATGATTTGTTGCGAGCGCTGCTCAAGATGGCAACATTTAACTTGTCAGGAACGAGCTGTCCAAACTGAATTAAAAATGAATTCAAGTGAAATTTTCATTTGTAACTGGTGTAAAAGGGAATTGGAAAAAGAAGTTGAACTAAAGTTAGAAGAAGAGAAAAGATTGAAAAAGATCGAAGAAGAAAGAAAAATTAGAGAAAGAGAAGAACGAAGATTAAAAGAGGAGGAATTGAAAAGGTTACAAGAAGAAGAGGAACTCAGGGTAAAGGAAGAAAGGGAAAAAGAAAGATTACGGAGAGTCGAAGAAAGAAGATTGAAAGATTTAAGTGAGCGTGTTGAGAATGGTGCTAGCATTTATAACCAACCTCCAAATACACAGGTCCAAAACGAATATCAAAATTCTTTCTCTTCTGCGCAATCACTTGTCAATAATCCTGCCTCTCATACTTTTTTCACCGGTCCACCTCAAGGATCCTTCATTGTTTCTGAAAATCAACGTCCCCAGCAACAATTTATAAACAACTTTGGTTCAGCTAACACGCAAAATATAGAAACCTCTCGGAATTTGCTTTTATCTCAGATTAGTCCTGCCCAAAACTCGACACAAATCCAATACGATTACCAACCACAACCTGCCCAATTACAACTTCAACCGCAACTAGTACAGCAGTATCAACCTCATAAACCCAATGATGCTTTAAACACAACTCGACAATCCTATACTGTATCACAGTCACAATCGGATTTAGGTCACCCTGATATCGCGAATAACGGTAATGATAGTAATGTCAGTAATATTTCTACCACTACCGGCACGGGCACCATTTCCACCAATGGTAGTAACGACAATCTGAATTATACCAACAATAATAATAACGGGTCATCACCATCACATTCGTTCAAGATACAAAATATTCTTGATTGAACAATAAATGATGCCAACTCCATAATGATCTATACTTTGAGCAGTATTGGGTTTCAGCTGCCATGTCAGTTTTAAGTAGTTAGTACTTGTCCTTATTTTTTGTTTCTTCTGTTGACTGCTTGTTTTGTATTACAAAAGAAGATTTTGCATTTAGAAAGAAGTGAAACAAAATTAGACGTTTTCTTTGGCTTAACTGTATTTATCGTAATTACATAATGTTCACCTCAATACAGACTGCACTTATAATCCAAGTGTCATAATCGATCCTTGTTTATTGTATGTCTAGTGTCACCTGAAGCTAAAGTTCACTCAACGAGGTGGCACCAGATAATCACCTTCAATTTCTACGAAACTCGAATATAGGGGTAATCGCAACGGCATTACATGTTGCAAACCACTAGTACAAACTACCGAATATTTGAAGTGATAGATAACTGAATACTTTGAACAAGATGTTATATTCGTAGTTGTCGTTTAGCGAGAAAGATCAAGCTAGTGAGCATACCTTCTAGGAAAATCAAACATCAGCTACAAGTTTGAGGGAGAGTTAGTTATACGGAAGTCCCAAAACAAGTCAAGGTCAACTGGGTAAGCCATCCCAGTCAATTGTTCTTCGAACTGGCGAATACGACTATCTAACCAAATTCTGTTTAGTTTTTCAAAACTGATCCTGCTTTCCTTTACCAACCACTCAACGTGTACGTTTATACATATATATGCCTACGTATAATGAACGAGTATGAGGCAAAAATCGAATTGTTCAAGTTGAACATTAATGCACTCATCTGTTTTATGCATGAAACCGTTTTACATTGCATGTTGATCGAAAATGGAAATGAAAATTCTTGAAAAAAATACCTACTCAAAAAAAGTATAAGGCATTAGGTATACTACTGCTGTCTCTTACACTTGGTACCCTACTATCGGTGGTCTTGTATCGCATCTGGTACGATTGTTTTACAAGTCACCAATAAGTCGAAGCATTTCACGGTCAAAAATAAAACATGCCGATAGATTTCCAACGGCTTTTGTAAATGGTAACTATGGTTGCCGTGTTTAATATTTTTCTGAATTTCACCCCCCTCCCCCAAACCCAGCCAGCGATCCAGCCAGCCAGAAGAGAACAGAAAGAAGTAGGCAGTGGGGGTAGGATGGTCCTTCCAGGACCTTAGTAGAAGATCCATTTCCGACCTCATAAGACAACAACGGAAATCTGAAAAAGAAATAACTCCAGATTTGTTAACTCAAGCGGAAATGATGACCAAAACGGAATGTCAATGATATTTCCACCTAATTCGTATAAAGCTACCTCTTGTTTCTTTATAAATAAGATAAGTTTTGAAGAAGGATAAACCATTTTTTATCCCATACCTGATCAGACTGGAGTTCTAGAAGAGACGAGAGTCGAGGTAAAAGAAAATAAAAATCCAAACGGCGACAGACTGAGCGTGTGTGTGATCCTGTGAGAACGAAGTGCCCTTTATAAAGTTGTAAAACAGACAAGCGGCAATTATATAAAGTAAAACCACTTCGCACTATTTGTCAATATATTTCAAAAAGAAATACATGAATCGAATATCTTTGTACGGATAGTAAAATGGCAATAAACTCAGTACCATTACAGGTACAGGATATGTTGTATTCCACAGCAATACCAATCCCTTCTTCAACGAATTTCAAAAAAGTACACCATCACAACCACCATCAACTAAATGCTCCTATGACCATCAACAGCAATTCGTCATCGATAGCATCTTCAACGACACCATCACTGCAATCAATACTATTGCAAAGAAAGAGCTCGTTTAACAATTTATCATCATTCTCGTCAAGCTACTCTCTGAGCTCATCAAGGTCAAACTTATCGCTATCGAGAGAGAGTTTACTGGAGAATTGCGATTGCAATCATCCGTTATTCAAATACAACTTCTACAACGATGAGGAATTCAAAGACTACAGAGGCGATGATATATTTGAAAATAGTGGTAACAGCAGTAACAATAACTCAAGCTTTAATAATATTGAAAGCTCAAGCTTAACAACGAATATATCAGATTATGAATATGGAAACTTTTCAAAACAAGCAGATGAGAAAAAAGGGGTTGAAAAATTTGTTTCAAACCTTTCACAATCAATCTCAAAATTTTCTAAACTCTCTACGAGACATTTAGATAATTTAATCTTTCAACCACGATTAACAGATGATAAATTACCATCTTCAGTCACTGTCACATCTTTATCGTCAGAAGAAAAACCACAAGATTTAGAATTGAAAACATTTAAAGTTCAATCGATCGACTGTTCGACGAAATCGTCTCCATATACCCCATCAAAGTTTTGCAAGAATAGAGAGCCAAGAGTAAATTCATCGTTTTTAAGACTTTATGCCTTTGAGTCCAATTCGAGACTAAAAGGGTTATTACCAGAGTTGACTAACGAGGAAGAATTATTATTTTCATCCATGAACGATTCAATCAAAGATTTAAAGGAAAACAGAGAGTTAAAATTGGCCATTATCGCAAGAAAGAAATTATGGGAAAATGTTGTTTTACCACCAAGAGATGATTTAATATTCAAATTTTTAGAAAATTGTGATTTTGTTTATAGTCCTTCAAAATCATCAAATATTGTCAATTCAATAGATAAGAATTATTCATTAGCCAGAAAAAAGGGCGGCGTTATACCATGGCTGAACTTTGATTCTAATTTATCATCGATGTCAATGTCTGTTCCATTGTCTTTGAGTGATTCAAAGTACATGAATAATGATTCGTTTTACAAACCTTACGGTGCGTTGAAAAATGAGCAGTTTATAGTCAAAGGATGGGTTGATTCAAGGTTTATTGGTGTCACAAAAGATGACTTGTAATTTTAAGCAAGAATCGTTCAAAGGTTGGGGGAAAAAAAAATGGATTTTTCATTTACATTTTTTTGCTATTTATTAATAACTAGACTTTCTTTATAGCATGTTTTTTTTTATATATTGTTTGGTCTTTTTTGGTTACTATTTTTGCTTGGAGTTATTGCTGATCAGAATTCTCTGTAATATATCTGTATAGATTTAGTTTTGGATTTTGTTTACGGGAAAGGGTTCATATTTGAATGTTTATTAACTGTAGTTTAAATTTTTATTTCTGATCATTTGAAATTATTTCAATAGATAATTTGTTCTCCTCTTACCAGAAAAAAGTCTTGAAGTTTTGCCCACTATTTAGAACTTGAATCTCTCTTTTTAATATCTCAAAATGTCTGTTGTTCAAAAATTAAACTTGTCTTCGGTGTTTAATAAAACCTAAAATTAAGAATATATCAATCTGAATCGCTATACTCAAAATCATATTCATTTTCAGTGTTCTTTGTTTCCATTTTATCGGGATTAACGTGCATTTCTTCTTCGATTTGCTTCTTAAAAGCTAGCTCATCTTCGTCGAATTCCTCCTCTAGTTCCTCATCTGCTTTCTCATCTGCTTCTTTTGACTCGAGTTCTCTTTCTTTAAAACTCTCATTATCGTCTACTGAATCAGGTTCAGAAAATACATATTCGAACTCTTTACTCAATCTTTTTTTATTATCGTCCAAATAAATCGGCTTGTTGTTGTTAATCTCTCCTGGCCCACTTACCGTTGGAGATACGGCATCAGAAGGAACTGGCATTCCTGGAGGACTAGCTAAGACTTCAGAATCCTGTGTATCGTCTTTTACAAAAGCTTGTGAGTCTTCAATATCATGAATATCTTCATGTGCATCAAAATCTGAAATATTGTTTTCTAAGCTCGAGTCAGATTTATAATCTTCATCTGAATTGTGATGATCACTTCCATCATATATCTCATCAAGGAAGTCATTATACCCTTCATACAGTTCACTGTTGGGTTTCTCTTCATCTGCCTTATTTATTGGTTCTTCTTGAGAAATGTCTTCGTCAGACATCAAGAATCCTGCTCCGGTATCTGCTTCATCGTCTCCATACTCTTCAGAAAGCAATCTTTCATGTTCATTTTTAGATTCTTGCTCAATTTCAGAAATATCGTGATAATTCTCGTGGTTGAAATCAATGTTATTATCGGTTTCAACCGCGTCTTCTAAAAGGAACCCTGCTCCAGTATCAGTGTTTGCGATCAAGTGTTCTTGCTTCTTTTTCCTATCCCAATGATCAATATCTTCAACACAACCATCAGAATTATCACTGTCAGTAACGAATTCATTCGTTTCAGAATCACTATCTATAATAGCACCATGTTCTTTATTCAAACGTTGATTTATTCTTAGCTTTGTTAAAAATAACTTCCATCCTCTTAAAGCCTTGATCTCAATTCCTTTTCTTTCTTTCTCAATTTCTTCTTGTTGCAAATGTTTTTCAACTAATTCAATAGCTTCTTTGTATTCTGCCGCAACAACAATACCACCAAGTTTTGGATTTGCTACTCTTCTATCAAATTTGAATCCCACAACAGCAGGAGCATAGTCGACGCCAACAATTTTAGCGGCATTTACAACATAGGGCAAATCTATTAAAACACCACCTTCTGGTATCATACTTGGAACATAAACGTCCAAATTTCCGTATTCATTCTTAACTACCTCGCCGTTGATAATAGGAGGTGGTCTATATAAATCAGTTTGGTAAATAGCATATAATCTAATGTCTTCAGTATCATCTTCATTGGCTTTGAAACTGTTTGGTTTTCTAGTTTTAATCATTAACGGTCTTTCTCCAATTTTGAGGGTCCGACCATGATGAAACCAACCTCTTGCTGTTTTCAGTGAATGAACATTTTCTCTCTTATAAACAGTGATCGAAGAGTTTTTACCTTTTGTTCGTAATAAACCGCACGAAACCTTCGGGTATATAATTTCGTTTGATTTTAACTGAGTTTCTAAGACATAGAAAGGGTGGTTCTTGAAATCTTGAATATTATTTGGCATACCTTCTGATATAGTTTTTTTAAGAAAGTAATCATCTTCATATAAATCACTGTTGTTTTTGTTTCTGCTAGACAGTTTTGAAAGCACTGAGTTATACCATTCTTCTCCCTCTTTGCTTTTTGTTATCCTCTTTTTTCTTGTTTTCGCATTATAGTATTGAGAATATCTTCTTGTGATATCTCTGATACCTCCCTTTCTATCGTACCCTATGACATAAGTCAAATTGTTATTTGGGTCACTTAATGGGGGTTCAAGTTTACTTTTTGATATCACATTTTCGACTACTTTGAAATTCATTGGGTCTATTGTGATCCACTGTTTACCTGATGAATCCCATGCTTCGACCCAGAAGATTGGGTAATTAGATTCGTGAGAGATCTGCTGTTTCGGAACTCTTGATACGTTAGCAGTTCTCAACTTTTCAAGTTTTTTTTGTATTATTCCTACATTACCTTTATTATCGTCACTATTTTTTGAAGGGGCAGAGACGTTATGCTGATCAGAGACGATTGCCGTTGATGTGAAATCTGGGGGCTGCAACGAGAACACTAATCTCGATGAAACACCAGCAGCTCTCAAGAGCACAGCAAACCCTTGAGCACCGATATCTCTGCTTCCTTTCATGGATGTCAGACAGCGGGAAAATCTTTTAAAAGTGACTGGCTTGTACTTGTAATATGTATTAAGATCTCCCCAGTCTCTTTTATAGATTGATCTCGTGGAATTGACTTTGAACACATCTGACCATTTTTCCATAACATGACGTAAACCATCTAGGAATCTTCTCGTTCTATATTGTGGTAATTCTACCTCTTTTGGTGGATGTAGTTCTTGAAACATTTTAGGTGTAATTAAGTCTTTCAATTGAGATGAAAATATCTGATTCTTACACCAGCTGTTTCTTATAATCCCATGTATTATCATACAAACCAAATAATTTTTATGAAAGTTCTTGCGAAACAGTCTTTCTCGCCTCTCGATGACAACTTTTTTTTTTTTCTGCTTTGATGCTTGTTTGCTAATTGTGACCGTAATGTCTGAAGACTTGGTTTCTTCTGAGCTATGATAGGGAGGTTTGCCTTCTGATTGAATCTCAACGTTTTCCCAATTAATTTCATCAAATTCTTCAGAGTCTGAGTCTTCAATGTCATCATTCTCTTCTTGATCCCCTTCGTTATCGCTTATAACAATTATATCCACAGGTAAGGGACTGAACTTGTCTGATGGCGCTGAATCGCCCTGGAATTCCTCTTTCACAGATTCATTTCCCAGTAGCGGTCCTGGTTCAGTGCTTGACGACCTTGATTTGACAGCTATTGGGCTTGTTGAAGAAGACTCTGCTCGAGAATGAGTATAAGATTTTTGCTTTTTTTTTCTTCTCTTCAATGGTCTTAAAGGCGAATTCTCGTTTTCTATCAGAGCATCTCTCATCAATTCTCGGTATTCATTAGGTATTTTCGACATTTTCTACTAAGCAGCCTGTCACCATTACCTCTAAATTTCAGTTCGAGTTGCTTTCAATATTATATTTGCCGCTAATTACAATATATAAAGGCAAACAAGTAAGTACATGATATAGATCATCAGATTTACCCGCCCGGCTACTGCCCGAATAATATGTAGTACACCACACGGTAACAACATTGTGTTTCTTTAGATTACTATAAAGACCATCAGATTGCCATAAAGAAGCTTAATTTATTACACTTTAACTGCTACCGCTTGTCATAAGGAATCCAGTAATTTTGGTCTTGAGAATTGTGGTTGGGTCACCTTTTTTTGGTGTGAGATGAATTTTGTTAGACAACAGCTTTTTTCAATACTTTCAATACCTAAACGCTCAGATTTGTCTATAAGGAGATTGTTCAACAATCATTCTTTTGACTTGAATATTCAGCAATTAGCTCTAAAGGAAAAGTTGCCCTATTGCGATTTGAGTATAAGCCAGAGGTTTAACGATGTCAATGTTGTTAAAGTGTCCGAAAAGCTAACAAAAAACACCCAGTCAACTATACCAGAGTATATTATCAGCGTCAGGAATGATTTGAGCGAGAAACATTCTAACTTTTATAAGTGTTACCTATACGGGTCACCGTTGGAGAGATGTTTCACCTATTTGTTGTATTCTCTACATTATTGTTGTATTCCGTCGTCAAATTTACCGAAAACTGCAAAACTTATATACAACGATTTAACAATCTCTAACTTGATCATTTATAAACAAATAACGAAAAAAGAAATTACCAGACCTGAGTTAATTCAACAGTTTCAAGATGTGCAGTTCAAGAAGAATATACTAAAATTGATGAGATTGTACCATTATGGAGACGCTGACCATTACATAAAGATACAGGACTTCGAAAATAAACTGATTGACAATGTCACTACCTCACTGTGCGTTTTATTGACAAAGATTGGACCAGAAAATTACCAGTTGAACGACGTGATGGCATGGATTTGCTGTATTACTTCGCCTAACGTGAAAACCGGTTGCGAATCCTTGACTGGATATTCAAAAATCCCAAATTTTGTTTTAAATGACTTACTACTTAGGACCCCAAAATCTTTACACGAGTTCAGGTTACTAACGGATGTTTATATTGAGTATTTGCATGTGTTTGAATCCAGACAAATATATTCAATCTGTATAAATTTGATAAAGTCTGCACAAGTTTATGATTCTTTCAAACTGAGCAGAATTTTGGAGGTCTACTTATCTGTTTTATCGAAGAATTATTCAGATTTTGACCAGCTAAATCTGATCATTTTTTTACTATCAAAAATTCCGAAATCTGTTATACCTAGAGAGTACTCAATAAACGTTATTAAATCACAAGAACTGATTGTTGACAAAATGGTCCAGCTTTCCGGGAACAGAAAGGAAAAAGGTCCTAAAAAGTTGGTTGATCTGATGAATATTTATGGGTTTATTGGATTGTCAAAGTCAATCCTTCCAATATCTTATGACCGTGCGTTCAAGCTTTATAAAATGGCCAAAAAAATTGAAACAACTAATCAGAAAGAATTGGAAATTCTTACCTCGTTATCTTTACAGTTTTGCGATGATTCGAATACTTTAATAAGCATGTTTGACGAGATCATAAGGAATGATGAAAGATTAAGTAAATCGGCCGGTATATGGGAAGCCTTCATTTTCAAATTAAAAGAATTCAAATTATTGTCCCCTGATGGAGCACTTGCATTAATAAAGAAACTTGGAAAGCGGAATCTTCTTTTGGAAAGTCGAATATTAATAGAATTAATCAAACCTTTGGACATTAAGCACATGTTTCTGGTGATAGAATCTCTTAACTCAAATAATTTGAAAAATCAGATTATGAATCTTTATCTACAAGCATGTTATATAGAATCATATGAGCAGTTTAAAAGAGGTGATAGATCCGATATTTTTGGTTTCATGAATATGATTGATTTTACCCGATATCTCTACAGATCTATTTCGAGTCCAAATCGAACTACAATTGGTATAATGCTAATTGGCGAATCATACTTCCAACCTGAAAATATTTTCAATATTTATAGATCAGAATTGATCAAACATCATCAGAACGTTCCTGATGAACGCTGCATTGCATCTTTGTTGACTGCGTCTTTTGAAAATAACCATCCTTCATTTTTAAAATGGGGCGAAGCTTATGCTTTGCAAATTGCGATTTCAGAATTCAAAAAATGGACCAAGAAATCGTTAAAGGACAACGAAAACTTATTTATTCCTTCAAATGAATTATGGTTTTTGTATATTAGATTATTGGGTAAATACAATTATGGTAAAGAACTGAGCGAAATTGTAAAATGGTGGGAAGATTTAAAATTTATTCCAAATAAGAAAAATTTGTTGACATTATTAGCGTATTTGGATGTTTACGGTGAAAATTATAGAAAGCATGCAGAGAAACATTTGAAAAAGCATGATGAAGGAAACATCAAGAACGCGAGCGAGCATTATTCAAATTCATTATGGCCATGGCCTGAAAATGTTGATGAACTGGAAGATCACAGAAGAAAGGTCCTTAAATGGTGAGTTTATCTATTTATTTATTTATTTATTATTTATTTATTATTTATTTATTATTTATTTATTATTTATTTATTATTTATTTATTATTTATTTATTATTTATTTATTATTTATTTATTATTTATTTGTTCATCTATTTGTTTATTTATTTATTCATTCATTCAGTCATCTATTTATTTATTTATCTACCTATTTATCACTTTTTATTTCATGAGGTTATTTTAATTTCAACAATTTGATCCAAGTTTGAAAAACATACACTGTCAAGAAGTTTAGTATTTCATAGGAGTATAATAAATATATATTGGAAGTTACAAATAATCCTTTGATCAAACTTTAAAATAAGAGTCAGCAAATAATCTACATGGCGATATCTTGTTTCTATTTTGTATTTACCTAAATATTTAGATACCCTTGTTATCCCATTCATTATTTTGTACATCCTAATAACTCTACACACGTAACTGCAATCCGTCAAAATCACAGATTCCCTAAGAACCATGTAACAAAAGTCTTAATTCTTCATTGATTCTGTTAATTCGCTCTATGTCTTGAGCAGCTTCTTCTAGAACAGTACATTTCGAGGGATTATTATTTTCAATTGATGGAATTAATCTTACTAAATTGTTAAAAGCTGCCTTTATTTCTTCTCTTCTTCTCTTCTCACTGGTTGTATGATTCTGCTTTTTCTCATCATTTGTTAACAATTTCCTAGCCTTTTTTTTTCTAGTTTCTGTTGTTTTCTTTTTCTCTATTACAAATAGTTCTGGTGCTGTTGAAGGTATGGATTTGTTCAAGTCAAGCGTATTGATCTTTCCTGTATATGAATTCGGAGTATTCAAGGCTGATGTATTTGACGATACTCCATGGATAGACAAAGGTGTCAAATCCTCTATTGTGTGTGCTGAAGAATTTGAAAAATCAAAACCACTAAATTGATGGATACTGTTATCTTTGGTGTTTGTCATTGCATTCGTTGAACTCAACTCGGTTGACTCAGTTCGGCTGAACCCTAGCTCCAGGTATTTTTCGTCAACAATACTATCCAAAAATTGCTCAATTGCATAACTTTCAGTTGATGAAAGTAAAGGATAGTTCAAATCTATTAGATTATGATTCAATATATCATCAAATGCAGATTCAAAATTCAACAACGACTCATCCTCCATTTTTTCTGTTTTTTTTTCTTTTTGGCAAATACCGTCAAATATCTGTACTTTTGATACAC